>JAQIWQ010000580.1:0-15331 GCA_034695825.1 Folsomia inoculata
CTTTTAAGTTGATTTTAAATATTGAAAAATAAACATATTATTATAATGTTTGTTCATATCGGAAAAGGGAGAAGCAGAAATTTTCATGTAGAAAAGTGGAGAAAGTCGGTATTAACTGACAGTTAAGGTTACGCGGTGGTGATGAGGAGGTCTTCAATACATTACTTTCTCTGTGCATCCTCTGCCCCCCGGGTGCTACCTCCTACGATTACGATGAGGGTAAATGGACGAAATCGTATGTTTTTATAATTAATGAAAACGAAAGAAGGTGATGTTTAATGCAGTTGATGGCTATTATGCATAATATAATTTGGAAATACGATATCACTCATTATGTGGATCAACAAACGTTCATGGTCACTTGTAAAACCAATAATGTAAGGTCTATGTCTATCGTCATTACTGCTGGTAAACGAAAACAACCCAAAAGCTTCTAGAAATTTCAAGACATTTTTTGAGTCGGGAAAGTACGAGTATATTTCCAGACACTCCTTTCAAATTTTACTCACAGTATTTGTTTCCGAATCATTTTCATGCAAACTGTGATGTTAAATACATTGGCAAACCCCGAGCGAGAGCATGGAAAATTGTGGACTGCCCTTAATATTGTTATAGATTATTACCATTACCAGCACTACGTGCGGCAGGTGACTTGACGTTGCATGCATGACGTGCAGTGACCTTCAGTTTACCAAGTCGTAGTCTCTCTTCAATAACGGATTCATTACCTGCTTTCTACATTGAGCTACGCATAAATCTCAACCTATGACTATTTCCTTCTTTGTGCTGCACTATCAAGAATTGATACTGCAATAAGATGCACTAGAATGGACACTCTTGTAATAGTATCCGCTGTTTACAGTCGCATCAATTAAACAGCTCCTCAGTTTGTCATGCCACACTCCATCATGTCCGATTTTTTTTGTTCTAGGGTGAAGATCGCTGGAATAAGGATGACCATGTAAAGGATGTTAAAAGAGAAAAGGCTGTGCAAGAAACCTCAACTAGTACCACAACGCCGTCCGCCATTGTTCATGAACCTGGAGATGAACTACCAGAAGACTTGGCCCCTGAAAGCAGTGTCAGTCTTGGAAGCAGTGAAAGTGCTATTACGTCAGAAAACAGTGAGGAAGACACAGTTTACAGAAGAATTGATACTTCATGTATGTCGGAACGTGTGGAGGTTCCGAAACAAGTTCCTGTTGTAGGGGAGACAGCAGAAGCCGAGTCGTCGTCCCCCTTTCTCTTCATGGGACCAGTTGGCAAGTTTACATTATGTTCATGGATGAAATCAAAACATGTCCGTAAAGCTGATGACCTAGTTTTATTTTTTAAACCATTAGGGAAGAAACGCCAACAATGTAGAAGACAAGCGTCAAGAGATCAGGAACTTGAAGGTTTATCCCCATTTTCAGTCCCAACAACGCCAGAACCAATGTCAATATTAACCCCAGATGCAGACCCACCTGCATTGGTTGAAGATACGAATGAGGATAGCAGTCGCAGCAGAGGTTCCGGTTCGAGTCGTGAGGGGGGAGGGGTGGAAGAAAATTTAATAACCTCCACCCCCACTTCGGTCATACGAAGTGTACCACCTCGTAAACTGGGTGATGATCAACCTTTAAATTTATCAGTACCCGCAGATCTCGCAGTTCAGTCACTTTCCTCAACAAACACTTGTCGTCAAAAAGGTGGACGAGTGGAAAGAATCAGCGTGATAAATATTGCTCCAAGATCGGTGGATGATACCGTCGTAGATGAAGTAGTAGTAGTAGTATCACCATCCGGAAACGAAAATCTTGCACATCCACAGCATGTCGATGACCAAGACCTATCCGAGCTTGGATATGAGCCACGTCCTTCTAGACGTGGTGTTGCTAATATTTCTCCGGAGACTTCGACATCATCAGCAGACGTATTCGCGATCTCATCACGATCTCTTCCTAGTGCGGCAGGTCTTTCACCCAACATGGGTGGACCCAGTTCAATCCAAGGGTTCCCACAGACCGAAGAAAGCTTTGTTCCGCAGAGCACAGAGGATAGCCCCCCTTCAAAGAAAAAACTACTAAAGTGCCCTGATTGCGAGAAAGAGTTTAGTCAACTTAGGAACTACAAATACCACAGGTATGTTTGAGTCTGAGTTTATTTCATTCACGGGATATGTGTCACAAAGATTTTTTCAATATTAACAGGTCCAGGCATGAAGGAACATCACAGTTTTCGTGTACCTGCCCTGTATGCGGAAAGTAAGTCCTTAATTATTTATATGAACCAGAGAGTTTGTATTAAATTAGAACTTGAACTTTAGAACGTTCAATGATAAGGGGTACCTCAGCAGTCATCTCAAGATACATACAAATGCGAAAGAGTATAAGTGCGAATGGTGTGGGAAAAGTTTCAATCAACGAGTGGCATATAATATGCACATTAGGATTCACACCAAATTAAAGCCACACAAATGTCAAGTGTAAGTTAAAACTTTGTAACTAACCTAATCCTTTTTAAAACTAATGAGTTATAAAAAAAATATAACTCTTATCCTATCATACTTATAGGTGTCCGAAGGCATTTAGCCGTAAGATGTTGTTGAGGCAGCACATTAGAACCCACACTGGAGAAAGGTATGTAAAAAATAAACTGGTCCCCTTTCCCTAGCCACTCCTACAGGTGTGCAAAGAGGAAGGGGACGGCAGCGTGCATGCTTTTTATACAAGGTTATTTTTCATAGACCATATGAATGTTCGGTGTGTCGAAAAGCTTTTGCCGACAGGAGTAACATGCTCCTTCATCAAGTACGTCTTTCTCCTTATAAAACTTCACAAATTAAACTATTATGTACTGCAAACATTCCAATTATATCTGACATAGTCTTATTTCAAAATTAGATATAATTGTAGTGGTTTCATAATTACTGTCTTCATGACGTGCTATGATGCTAATTATATTGTATTTCAGCGACTACACACTGGACAGAGGCCGTACAAATGCCACATCTGTGGAAAGTCATTTTCTAAAAATCATCATCTCAAAACACATTTGAATCACCACGCTGGAATTAAACCATATCAATGCCAAAAATGTAATGCCAGTTTCAGCCAGTCCAGCAATATGAAAACACATTTCCGAAAGTGTTCTGGTGCAGTTATACCGCCTGGTGTAGTAATACCGTCTATTACTTCTACAATGACTAACTCTAACTCAGCCAGTGGCTCACCCCAACTCCAGATATCCGATGATGCAATTCCTGGCCCTTCATCGCGTAGTAGCCCAACCACAGGGGAGTCTATGTTTCCTACAAATATTTCCCCTTACGTTGAAAATATGCAAGAAGGCGTTCTTCGACAACATCAACAAGAGCAATTTATAGGACTTTCTCCAATTCAACATCAACAATTGCGTCATGAAATGCGAACATCTCTCGCACTTTCTCTACCACCAAGTATCAACCCATCCCCAATTCATTCCCCAATCCCCTCATCATCCACTCGCTCAGCTGGATATCGTTCTTCATTTGTACAATCATCCGGTTCACCTACCTCTACTTCCCCCCAAACTTTAGGATTCAATATGAGCTCTATGAGCTTAAATTCTCCAACTGGACTTTCCAGATCACGGAGAACTTCTGGACTTTCTTTACTACCGTTAAGCAATCTATCTCCCACATCTCTCGCTGCAGGACATCCATTTATCCCACTCAATACGATGGAAAATGTCAGCTTGAACACTGGAACCCCGACTAGCTTATCCCTTTCGCCCTCTAACCTTTTGCTCATGTCTCCTCGACACCACCCCACAACTACTCCTATAAGAGAATTTATTCCATCCGACTACTCTCAGATACAGCTCTTTACTCAGTCTTTCACTGTCCAACAACAGAGGCATTTTTCTACTCGTTCGAGATTGGGTCATCAGGCAGTGGTTTCAAATCAACAACGCGAGCCAGCACAAATGTATACTGGGTATGGCTATGGGGAAATTTCAAGTTCGAGTCTCATGGGTCATCATCAACTTTCTCCACGTCAAGTTCATATCCCAAGAAGTTCACCGGGTCGTCAGGTTCGACTTTCTCCTAGACAATCACAAGAGCATTGTGAGGTACTTCTCCCATCGCTGGCTATGGTTAGGTCAGTGCCATCACAACCTAGTCCGCCGAGATCGTCTCAACAAATGAGGATAGAAATTCAGCAGCAGCAGCACCGCTACCAACACCAACATCAAATAGTGGGGATAAGGGAAGACATGCAACGAATTTATAGGGGTCAAAATCCAACACTGGATCCTGGAAGTTACGAGACATCTCCAGATCTGGATCCATTCAACGAATAAGTTTGTAGAAATCAGTTTTAAAACCATTCTATACAAAATGAAAGTCACCTATTTATAAATAAGCAAAACGTCATAAATGTGATACCTTTTTTAGCGTTTGATAATACAGGTTTTAGAATTAAAGTTCAACACGACAAACTTCTCATATTGTCGTAACGCTTATTATGTAATTAATCTAATTAATTATTAATAAATTAGAAATACCCATGAATCATATCACTTGCAAGTTGCAAGTTGCAAATTGTAAGAAGAAAGGAAATTGTGATGATGTGATGACTCATAAGTCTGGAAAAGTTACTACACATATTATAGATTGATAATAGTAAGTTATCGACTATATCAAGTAGTCATATTGGAAACTGAATGCATTATATAATTTTATATGTGAATGTCAATCTGGCTATTGATGTTTGTTAAGATGTGATTGTAGGTGTAATTAATTGTACGAAGGGATCAATATAATTGTGAACAAGCGTGCGACAATTGGTGCTCATTTTGGTGATGAAAAATTGTATGATTTATCTACTAAACGGTTTGGTCAGGGTACTTATTGTTCATTATGTAGCTCTTCTCGCGTCACATTTGTATCGCAGCAGATGAATAAGGAGAAAGGAGAAAAATACTGACTGAATTTTCCAAATTTACCTTAATACAAACCAAGTATGACTTTTAAGAATATTTATTAAAACTCCAAATAGGTATTTTATTTATTTTATCTTTATCTCTGATTGAGTAGGACTGATCCACAAATGGAAAGCAAATGATTTTATATTTTATATTCAAAACAATTTTTAAGGCAGGATTTTATTGTATGATTGGTCATTGTTAGGACTTTGACTATTTAAAGTTTAATATTTCAATACATTCTCACCACATTTATGGCAAAAGCTCCGACAACTCTCCTTACCGCATGTGTTAAATATATAGCGTTAGTTGTTAATAGGCGTTCTGCCAATCATTCCGATTTCACTGTCACAAGCACTTTCACAATGATTCACTTTCACTTGATTGATTTATCCATTATTAGGAATGAGGATCACGACAAATGTACAAAGTAGCTCTTCATCTGCGTAATCTTCTGGATGCTTATCTTCGTAACGTGGTTCTGGGTTGCAGCCCCATATAATATGTGATTTAATGTGAATAGCTTAAGAAAAGGTTATATAAAACATGTCAAATGTAGCTACTTTGGCGAGTCAAATGTTAACTCAACCGTTGTTCTTTTTACAGACAGACTAAAATACGTGATTACAGATTAGCCAGTGTCCTGAACAAAATTTAGCAGGGTAATAATAATATTAGGACAATAATATCAATAATTATTGTCCTATATGACTGTTGTCTGATTGTTGGTGTTCAATGAACCAAAAGGTGTTAAAAAACTAAATTATATTTCAATTTTATATATCAGATTTATAAAAGTTTGGAATGTTTTAAAGTAAAACGCTATCTTTGTTAATGAAATGATAAAGGAATTAATTGTGAGAAATATATTCTACCTGACTGTATAAAAGATATATAAATGTAAAGGTTGCAATTGTCCTCATTTATTTATTTAATTGTCACATTATTCTCTAATCTTGTCCCGATTTTAACATTTTTTTTCGGGCCGAGTGCCAAAATGGGTTTTTGCAGAATAGAACCAAACCCTAAAAAAGTACGTGCATGTGAAAATTCTTTACTTGTAGCCCGTGGAAAATGGAGTTTTCGATGGTTTGTTTAAGAGAGCTATAATAATTCAGAGTATACTCCACAAGTTTTTGTCACGATGAATTCAATTAATTTTACAAAGATCAGATCACCATGTTTATGATCACAATTTCTCACCCTGTCTGCTTCACTTGAATTAGAAATTTTCACAATTTTCATGCCTTTACATAAATCCACTGCTAATTTAATTCACAATTTACTAAACTGTTCATGTGATTGAAATTTAACTGCCACGACGAAGATGGAGAAAGTAAGCGAAATCTCCAGTATCTACTGTTAAGCATTGCATGGATGCATGAATCTTGCATAATAATAAATTGCAAAGCAAGTCGCATTCTAAAATATCATTGAAAAGGACTTGCTTCACAATCCCATAGTACAAGCTACAAACCACCACCAACCAATCAACTCTCTTGATAGATAAAGAAATATTAAATAGACTTGCTTAATGTCTGTTCAGTACAATAACTGAAGAAATGTAACATGCTACCCATCCATATGGTAGTACTTACTGGTCCAGTAGTACTGCATGGGTACTGTACTGGGTAAAATGGTTCCTCTTAAAATGGAACTTGCTTTACCGTAAAGGGACAACAAAGATTCAAGATCCAACACCCATTGCAACCAATAGAGCCCTTAAAAGGTTGGAATGAAAATGAGCCTTGATTCCTTATGACTTTATACAATTATTAGTTCCCACCAAGTGTAACACTGGACTTTTGCACTTTCTTTGAGCAAAAAGCAAGAGAAAGCAAATGGTATTTACATACCTGCATGGTCAAGGTCAAATCTAGATACCAAGTCTTCAGTCCAATGTGATGTGATGATATCAAAGGAATAAACTGCATAGAACCTGGATAAAAACATATCTGATATCAACATCTTTTTCATAAAAAATTGAGTGACAAATTCTTAAATTACATACAGAAAATGTGATGTCCTTGAGATTTGCTAACATATTATATTTGTTCACACATTTTAAGTATGATTTGTCCTTTATTATTTGATAGCTACATAGAATAGACTGGACAACTTTAAAGAGGACGACACCCTCGTACTTTCTCCTATCGAATAATATCAGATAATTTATAATAACCTCACTTCCTTCGCTGACTCACTTTGACCACTTCATATATGACCTACATGTCTGACTTTCTCCGTCTTTTCTCTCTCTGAGGGTGCCCCAACCAATAATACAACTCAATACTTTAGTCTGGTCTGACGTACTACGCACATTCACTTTTGTTGTAGCGGGTATGCAACTCGTGTAATGTATTTGCATCCGATGGTTCGGTACTCGTTTGAGCAGAAAAAGATGACAGTGATGTGATAACACTTTAAACCGGTGATAACACTTCAAAACAAATTGTTGGTTGGTGGCAAGGACTTTCCTTAGCTGCTCTAGTCCAAGTTGGTTGACGTTATTTCTGAAGTCATGCATCCCTTGAGAAGTGGGTGGTCGTCCGCACCCACATCTGGATCTGTCATAGAAGGACTTGACCTTCTCAAGATTTGTCCTTGGGATCAGAGCCGAAATCGGACCAGAAAGGTAGCTTACTTTTAAGTCATAAATTGAGACAAAGCCAATTCGAATCCAATGTAACAAAGAATTGTATAAATTGTTTTAGATCAAAAACTCTTTAGTTGAGGAAAATGTGCTGAAACTTGAGTATTTGGAGGAGTTTGGAGCAAGGTTTAATACGAGGATTACAGCTATTTGTTGGCATCCAAAGTTCCCCTACACTTATGCTGTTGCTTCAAAGCATGGGGATGTGATTGTGGGGTCGGTGGATAGAAAATTGGATGGGGTTAGGGGTTCAGATGAGGATTTGCATTGGAAGCTAAGGCAGACAGCAGCAATTGAAGGGGTTGGTTATTTTATAGTCAAGTTCAAATAAGGGTTGTTTACGTTCTTTATTATTTTGCAGTCAGGACCAGGGGGTTCAATTACGGCGATGCAGTTTGATAAACATGAAAGGAACATTTTGTACAGGACTTCGATTGATAGCACAGTTGCTAGAGTGGATTTGCAACATTCCGCAAATAGTTATCAGTATTGGGATTTCGATAGTTATGAGTAAGTGGGGAGCAGTTTCATGTCACATGTTGAAGTTGGAGAGACCAATTTCTCTTCTTTAAACTTTTCTTTAAACTGGGTTAAACTTTTCGTAAAGTTGGTGGTTATTCTTGCATGATGTAATGTTATGTCCAGAAATAATTTTGTTTATGCCTCTTTTGATCATGAGATGAGATACCCTAAATTACAATAATTTATTTCAGAAGGTGGTTCACTGCAATGGACATCAATTATACTTCCAGGGTATTAGTTGCTGGCGACAATCGTGGGGATGTAAAATTGTTTAACCTCAGCGATGGAAAGGACATGGGGACTCACAGATTCCACAAGGCAAAGATTCACCATATTGAATTTAGCAAAAGGTAAGACATTTCATTAATACCTATATCAGTTGATAATAAAAGTTATTAATCTAATGTTTTGAAAAGGGATCCCAACATTCTTGTGACGGCTGGACTTCCTTCCGGTGATCCTGTTAAAATTTGGGATGTGCGTATGCTTTACAACAAGACGCCGTTGATGACGCTGGAGCATAATTCTGGCGTCAATGTGGCTAAATTCAACCCCACAGATGGAACACAGCTGTTGACTAGCGATCAAGATAATGAAATCAGGATATACCCATTCCGTGGCTCATTTTTTGGAGAGCCAAAGATTATCAAGCATCGTCATAAGCAATTTCAACATATCACAGCGTATGAATATGTTGAATGAGAAACTATCATGAACTGCTGAGTGGACTAGTTTTCAATGTAAGGCTTTTATTCATTAGGATTAAAGCGGACTGGCATCCTCTCACTGACCTTATTGTAATCGGAAAATATCCCAAAGCAAGTCCAGAAACTCGTATTCGAAAAAGTATTGAATTTTATAATCCTGAGAGTGGGAATTGCGTTGGGGAAATACTTCAACCTCAGGACAAAATAGCGAGTCTCAATGTGTTCAATCCTACTGGCGAACTTCTGGCTTCAGGAATGAGTACGTTTAAAATACTAAATAAGATATTTAGGCCTTCAATACACATCAAAATATCTTATGTCATTGAGTACATGTTGCAATTAAAAATACAGGTTCGGAACTTGTTATTTGGAGGCCCTTCTCTGAAGACAAGGATGAGTTTGGCAGTCAAGACGTTCCTCCGCCTCAACATTCAAGTCAGACCTTGACGTTATCTCAAGAAGTTCGAAGTCAGTTACGAGGTAGAAATACGGCTACTAGATCTGCTGCTGCAACGACCACCCGAGGTAGAGGTCGACGAGCTCGTGAATACAGCCCGGTCAGTGATGCTGATAATGATGAAAATGGTAGGGACAAGAAACGACCTAAAAAAGTTCCTTCCAAGACAAAAACTGTCAAGAAGAAGTAATCTTTTCAACATTTCCTTTTTTCTTGACCAACAAATTTGACTGGTCTCAGACCACGAGTTTTTAAGTACCTACACTAAAATTGATTACGATGTTTTACAATGGTGCCTTTTTCGTTCCCAGTGAGCGTTGACGCTTTTCATGACCAAGTTTATACTGTTATATGTTATTTATTAACATATGACCCATTTAACGTAATCCAATTATTAATCTGTACCAGAATTACGTTTAGTTTATCGAAACATACAAAGATTCCATTCTGATTGTAAAGTAAATGTTTAAATAAATGACAAAACATACACAACTTAATTACAGTTGTTTGTTATTAATTAAACACCGTTACGACGACGGACGTTCATCTCCTCGAATAGCTCTGTATTTTCCCATTTCCGCAGGGAAGACACTTGTCAATTCCACAAGTAAATGTGCTCTAAATCGTCGATACGAGTCTATCTTTCCTCTTACCGTTTCATTCTTGTTCATCGCTTTCTCCATGCAGTCTTTCGTATACAATTGTGGATTTCTCCCAGAGTCAATGTAACTAGAAATATTAACACCAAACACATTTTAGAACAATTTCAATCAATGGAATTAATTAATTAATCAATGCGAGTTGAGGACTTACTCGAATACTTCCAGCGGAACGTGAACATCTTGTAATTGTGATTTCAATTTTTCAATTTCTTGAAGTCCTGATACCACGGTTTGACTACAGAAAAGATTTAACTTAACAAATTACCATCATGGAATACAACATTGTAACATTGGTTGGTGTAATTTTAATTAACTTACATTTTCTGATTAAGAACATTCTGACCCTGGGGTTGGAAATCACTGACAATAATTTTAATTTGTCGAATATTTTCTACAAATTGTTCCAACGATTGTTCCATTTGTTCCAGAGAAGAACCCATTTTTTCAACTTATGGCCACCACCACCCCCTCAAATACTACACGACAACTGGACAAAACTACAAAAGCAAGTAAGCGATGGATGAAATAGTTTTACAAATTAATCCAACAATTTTAATTTTATTAATATTTGACCACCTGCAATACAAACACAAAACTAATAAAGTTGTTTAGGTTGACTTTGGCTAAAGCAGAGCCATTCGGGGATTTTTTAAGGAATAAACGCCGCAAAATTTAAGCTCAGAGATTTCATGTGCTATTAACACGGGTTTTCTTTCGGTGGATGAAGCAATAACATCTCTCCAATGCATCATTAATTAATTTAAATTATTTCAAAACAAACATATTTTATCCAGTAAAGCTTTAAAATGTAAAATCAACCAACAATGTCAAAATGGTATTGGTGTGCTGTTAGTAGTTTGTAGTTTTTAGAAAATGTTTGAAAGTAAAAACAATAGTCAAAGAGCAACATGAATTTACTTTTAAACTGTAATTTAAACCAGACATTAAAACCATCATTTGCTCTTCTGTTCAACATAAAGGCCCGTCGTCATCTCTTTTTGTCTGCGGGGGTGTTAAACAATGAATCAAAGGAGATTTCTTCTACCCCGTCCCCTTCTTCAACGTCAACGTCCTCGACAACTTCCGCCTCTTCTGTTGACGTCGGAGGAAATGCTCTTTTCCTCAAAAAGAAGTATTCAGACACCCTACTTTTACCCAAGACTGAATTTCCTATGAAAATATCTCATGAAAAAAGGGAAGAACATGAAAATTCAATTGCAAATGTGAGTGAAATATATTTACTACAAAATTAACATGAGGTATGCAACTACTGATTAATTTTGTTGATTGTTTTATACAGAAATGTCAATTTGAACAAAGTAAGTAAAGAAGTAGAGAAATGAAAAAGAGATAACGTCAATGACCCAAGTTTTTTTACTAAGTGTACGGATTCCAAAGTCTTTGGAGGCAAGGTCAGCCGGAATTTGTGCTGCATGATGGTCCACCCTATGCAAATGGTGAGGTTCATATGGGTCATGCTGTTAATAAAGTAAGCAACAATAATGAGTGGGACCCTTTTTACTCGGGAATCATATCGTAGGAATTTTATGAAACGTGTATTGCAGATTTTAAAAGACATAACAAATCGTTACAAGCTGTTGAGGGGATATCAAATAAATTATTTACCTGGATGGGACTGCCACGGGCTTCCTATTGAATTAAAGGCTGTTAAAGATGGGAAACATGGAATTATTACGGATCCTCTTCTGATACGAAATGCAGCACGAAAGGTTGTGGAAGAAGCGATCTCTAATCATATTCAAGCTTTCAAACGATGGGGGATTTTAGCTGAGTGGAACAGTCCATATAAAACTCTTGACAAATCGTACATTAAAACACAGCTACAAACATTTCTACAACTTTATGAGAAAGGACTGGTTTACCGTGATTTGAAACCGGTTTATTGGTCTCCGTCAAGCAAGTATGCACGATATGGGTTTAAGGCATACATCGGCTTCGATTTTTTGAGAAATTTTTAACCATGTTCGTTTTACAGAACAGCACTTGCAGAGGCGGAGCTAGAACACAATCATAATCACGAAAGTCCTTCCGTTTTTTTGTCACTCGATCTAACGTCGGACAATCAGGAATTTGTTTCAAAAATTGAAAACGGAACAGTTGCTTTAGATAAGGATGCCCGAGTTCAAGTATTAGTTTGGACAACTACGCCGTGGACATTACCGTCAAATAAAGCAATTGCATTCAACAAGGATGAACAATACTCGTTGCTGGACGCTCGACAAGGTCATCGAAAAGCGTATTACATCGTGGCTTCCAATCTTCGGAGTCGGTTTTTTGCTGAGAGAAACATCACTTACAGTACTGTCCTGGAGTTTTCGGGTATTTTTCAAGTTTGCTATGGGAGGTTATGTTGGAATAATTG
The DNA here is from genome assembly GCA_034695825.1 of Folsomia inoculata. Classification (NCBI taxonomy): domain Eukaryota; kingdom Metazoa; phylum Arthropoda; class Collembola; order Entomobryomorpha; family Isotomidae; genus Folsomia; species Folsomia inoculata. Next base: position 12,335 of record JAQIWQ010000580.1, read on the forward strand.
TCATCCTATTAATTCGTGTTTTAGGAAATCATCTTAGCAAGTTGAACTATAAGCATCCTTGGTTTGAAAATGAAATTGGATCATTCTTTCATAGTGATCACGTAGCAATGGAAAAGGGAACGGGACTGGTTCATATTGCGCCAGCACATGGTCAGGACGATTTTGTTCTTGGACTACGGCATAATCTCCCTATGGCAAGCTAGCTCATTTTTAAACCGTTTTAGACGTAAGTTAATTACCTTACCTCTCTGCATATTGTTTGAAAAGGATTGCTACGTCGACGAGAGTGGAAATTTCGACTCCACCATTCCGGAATTGAAAGGGCTACCCGTACTGACGTCAGGAAATAAAGTGGTGATGAAGAAATTAGAAAATAAAATTGTGTTGTCTTCAAAAATCAACCATTCATATCCGTATGACTGGAGAACAAAACAACCTGTAATAATCAAGACTAGTAAACAGTGGTTTATAGACACAGACCAACTTAAGTCGTCTGCAGTGGTTTGTTTCACAATGTATTCCTCAAATCCTTTTATAGCCATTAAATATGCTGTTGTTTCAGGAACTATTGAAAGATGTAAAAATTTATCCGAAGAATGTTGAAAATGGGATGCTTTCTCAGGTATGCGGAGATGCTTCATAATAACGTTCCACTTATCGGCCAATAATAATCATTTCCGAGTGTGAAATTAATCTAGATTTGCACAACTCGACTGGTATAGGAATTGTTAAAATTCAGACCATTAATAACAACACTTTTCCTTAGTTGATTCGAAGACCCTTCTGGTGTATTTCAAGGCAGAGGACCTGGGGTGTTCCAATTCCCGTATTATACAACAAAGAAACTGGAGAACCAATGGTCAACAAGAAAATAGTTGATCGACTGTGTGAGCTGGTGGATAAGTCTGGGAATACTGATTTTTGGTGGACATGTCCCGTTTCAGAAATAATCCATGAGGAATTGCATGCCGATGATTTTTATAAAGGACAGGTACATGATTTACGTTGAAATATTGAGAACGTGGCAGTTGTTTAATATCGTTTTATATCTTATCTTACATTGCAGGATATTTTCGATATTTGGTATGACAGGTAATTAGGTCAATTTTCTATTTGGTATTTATTATGTTGTAAGGCACTCATGATATAATTTATCGTGTATGATCAATCATAAATTGAGTTATAAGGGATGGTCCCTTTCTCCTCTCTCCTTCACAATTCAACTCTCCTTAGTTTGCGATTGTATCTGAGATATGTGCTTCTAATTTTGTTACTTCACAGTGGAATATCGTGGCATTTACTTGGTAGTGGAAAAATTGCTGACATGTATCTCGAAGGAAAGGACCAGTTTCAAGGATGGTTTCAGTCATCGCTTCTTTTATCTACTGCGTTACGAGGGACTGCTCCATACAAGTACATTAATATCAGCTTAAAATGATGATAGTTTTTAATGTATTGTATCTCCTTTTAGAAATTTATATGTCCACGGATTTGTCGTAGATGAAAATGGGAAGAAAATGTCAAAATCTATAGGAAATGTTGTTAGCCCTTCAACTATAATCGGTGGGAACGCAACACGGAATCAGCCTGCCTATGGAGCAGATGTGCTAAGGTTAATTTCAGATCCCTGTTAATGCCAAGATTCTAATAGATAAATGAAATAATACATGGAAATGTTTTATTAATTTAGATGGTGGGTTGCTACACAAGGTTCTGCTGATGGCAGTAATATCTCAATAAGTAGTGGATTACTTCGGGCGTCGGATGAAAGTGTTCAAAAATTACGAAACGTCATTAAGTTTTTAATTAGTTATTGTAATGAAGCTTCAGCTACTGATTTACACTTGGACAACATTTCTTATGACGAACTAATGTACACTGATCAGTATATGTTGTCGTTGTTGCGAGATTTCAGAAATCAGGTATGTCCAATTACAATTACTGAGGAGAAAACTCGTCGAGACTGCTTATTTGAGGAATTGGAAATGTCTATATGCTGTTTAGTAGTTGAATGTTTCTTTAAATATAGGTTACAGCACACTATGATGAATATAATTACCATCGGGTATTAATGAAGACATTGCATTTCGCAACATCCGAAGTTTCTGCGCAGTACTTTACATGGGCAAAAGACAGGTTTAGTGTTGTAAATTACTATCTTGTTTGTGCTAGAAACTGATTAAAACGTTGATATTTTCAGACTATATTGTGATTTTCTGCAAAGTCAAAGTAGGAAATCTTGCATTTATGTACTTAGTCAGATTTATTCCACATTTGCAAAAATTCTGGCCCCAGTTCTCCCTCATCTAGTCGAAGAAAGCCACTCTCATTATAAATTAGGTAAACCAAATTTATTTTTCAGTGTTTGTTTTTAGTACTGACATCGTTTCCTTTATTTATAGGTAATCAGTCAATTTTCAAATCTTTATGGTTTGACGATGAATCTTCATGGGACAACAAAAATGTAACTTCCACATTTGATCTTGCACTGGACGTCCGCGAGACGCTGAATCATATCATTGGTTCCAACAACCCAAAAACTGTTTGGGTAGAATTACAATGTGATGCAAAGAACTTTAATGCTTTACAGGTATATATTTACAAAAAGTTACAAATTGTTTAACCAAATTCCTAATTTATTTACCCATGCTCTTCCACAGATTCTACATCCATTGTCAGATGACGATGTTGATAAATGCGATTCCGAACTATGCGATATTCTCCAAGTTTCTGGGCTTGACTTAAAATGCTACGAAACAGAGGAAAGTTTAAAATCTGGTAGCAGTCCTAGAACCGATCCTTTAATGCCTATCGAGTTTTCAATAGAACCAACCGGAGTTGGACATAGTCTTACTGGTTTCTCAGTTGGAGTTTGTAAAACGCAAATGATGCAGTGTGCTCGTTGTAGGAGATTTTGTTGTACCCCCGGTGAAGTTTTGTGTAGCCGATGTCTTAGTGTTATGAAAAGCATTTTACAGAAGCAGTCACAAGAAACGC
>JAQIWQ010000581.1:0-15331 GCA_034695825.1 Folsomia inoculata
CTGTGAAACCTGTCTGTAAATTCCAATTACAAAGTTATTAAACTAACGTCTGATAATCTCAGCAGAGCAATGTGTAAGAGTATTTTCTTATACATGACGTAATTTTTCGGAAGGCACGGACCCTATCTATGTCCTAACAAAATTAATGCATTCGTTTAAAACATCCTTCACGTCCTCATTGTTCATCAACCCATTTTCAATCAACATTTTCACTAGGCATTAATTCTGCTAACTGCGATCAGCGTCCAAAAACCAATTCATCATGTTTTAATCCTATCAAAATCAATGTCAAGCCACGTATCAGGTCATTTCAAGTAGCGTGAGAAGTCGAACCCAGACATTATCAAACATTGCTGCAAATTAGTTGACAAACATGGTTTTAAGGTAACAAAAAGGGCCAGGTGAAATGAATTAATGAGAAGTTGAGACAACGTATAGAAGAACTGCAATTAAAACAGATATATGTTCAGCTCAAGCAGTAAAAACATGCAAAATTCGAAATTCAAAGAAAACGAAGACAATGGTACATTGGTTAAGTGGTCATGTAGTAGCAGTAGATTCAATAATCCTACACATCATGTGTCTGAAGACAAATAACAAATAAAAAAATTTCCAATCGCTCAATGTCCAGTTTTAAAGTAGAATCTCTTAAATATCAATTTCATTCGTCGTTTCATTTTTAAATCATAAAATAAATAATCGAATTTATACACCTAAAATAACAATACAAATTAAATACGAAACCAAACTCGAAGGCCCTTCCAAGTTATTTATACTGAACTGTATTTCATATTTATATTTGTACCTGACAAAAGTTGTGAACGAAACAGATATGTATTTCCTTATTTATTCAAACAAATGTGTGATTCGAGGGCGTGATTAAAAAGCAGGAGGTATGCAGGCATAATATATATGCACGGGCCTGCTTATCGGTCTTCGAGAGACATATTTTGCGGAGGATCACATGGTCACAGAGCCCAATGTAGAAAGATGAGATTCCACGAATCATATTCTTTACAAGCCCACAATCCTTGCAGTTTCTTTCCAACTTGATTTTCGGCTTGGTTTTTGCCAAATAGCTGGATCCTTCTGACATCTTCAAAAGTTCATAGTTCATATCTGATAGTTGATGCTGGCTTAGGTTTCTGTATAGAATGGGCCGGATATTATTCTTTTTGTTCGAATAAATAAATACAAAGATGTATGCCAAATACATACTGCACTATAGGAAAAAATTAATGCAACCATAAATACTTATTCAACAAGATTTGCTTCTCTTCTTATCAATTCTGTTAAATATGTATTACATACCAGCACGAACTTTCACCTCTCGAAATAAGTCAAAGTGTTGTTGAACAAATAATCTGCGAGTAGCAAAATAATTTAACCTGTCACAAACGTGAATTGCCTGTGGTTTGACTTTAGCGAATCTGGACGAATCTACTACATAAGCAAACTAATTGATTCATAAATTCATAGCAATGACTCGAACACCTTCAAAATTATGATCTAGAGTTGTTGGTGATCGCACAAATATAATTACCAGCGAACACAACAAAGCAAAATAAAGGAGAAATCTTCTAAAATTCAGCCACACTGAATCGTACACTAAAATTTATTTATTTTCTAGCCTTCTTTTCAGCCCTTATAATAATGCTTCATACGGAATCTCTGAGACTTTCTCCTAATTTTTAGAAATGCTCCTTCTCCAAAACTGCATCGTTCGGTCGGTTTGGTTGAACATGATTGTTATGTGACATGAAACTGAAATAAACAGAGATTTATGAGACAAAAATGGGGAAATGATGTGCAATAAATTCAACTTGCTTCCAAAAATTATTAACAACATCAACGCAAAAATAATAGGTCGAAACATTTTTATTACCATTATTTACCCACATTCGTTTAAGTATCATAATAACTTGTCGGAGAAAGTAGTAAAATGTCAAACGTTGTAACGAATGAATGCAGCAATTATTGTGAATGTGACTATGGCACAGTGATTGATTGATAAGCAATTTGTGATCTATCATGCATAAGCTTTGTGTAGTTGGATAAAAAAACATGCTTCCTTCTAGTAACATTACGGCCGAATTATGATAGTTCTGTTTCACAAAGCTTATAATAACCTTAACCTTGTTATACTAAAGATAAATGTATCACTAAATGAGGAATACCTTGATGTTAATGCCCGTACATGAACAATTAACCGACAGGTTTGTAGATACGGCTAATTTCTAAACGATTCTCAAAAGACATGATAAACAAAACAAGACACATTCGACAAAAGGTTGTGAACGAATGACCTAGATGTGCATTTTCTCGTTCAAATCGCTTTTACATATGGGTGGAGTAGATTGGAGAAGCGTGTTCAGTAGCTATATAATATAGACTTAACATATTTCTGATGAGTCATTAATGTCCAAACCGAATCGGTTGCAGAATCGGAACCGGTCTCACTTTTTATGAAGGGTGAACATAAAATGATTATTGCATTGCACGCCATTCTAGTTTTTTTCTGATTCACTGACTCTATACTCCTGAAATATTTCTCATGCATTTTATTGTACGTAATATCAACATTTTATTCTGGGCTTATTCTCTCTGTAATTTGCCAAATAAAAGGAAAGTCAATTTCCTCCATTTCTCCATTTGCTAAACGGTTAAAGAAACTTCGGTCCAATGTTACGACCTGCATGCTCCGAGTCAATTAAAAGCTTATTCTTCGATAAAATGTTATTTATTTGAGAGGAAAGTATATATACATAATAGCGTAATAAGAATAGACAAGTAGAAATACATAGTATAGTACATAGAATACATAGAATAGTATACATACGAGCAATAAAAATAATACATACATAGGGTAGCAATAAAAATGGTCAAGTATAAAATCTCGATCACATATGTGTACTTCAAAATGAACTTAAAATTGACACGTTTTAATGCATGACACGTTCACAAATTTTACTTCCTGCGCTTTCCTTTCTCTCCATGCAATTTCTGCTTTTGCATCGTATTTTTTAAGTTGTCTGGAATGGAATTGCCCTAACGAATGTCGTATTAAAAGGTTCTCCAATTGAGGTTCTGTGATCATCACATCACAATCTCCAGCGATCGCTTATAGCTTCTGTTCATTCCTTGTTTTGTTACACTTTCTAGATAAATTACTTCAGATATGGTATGATTATTTTGAGTCGATTGAGTCTTCCTGTGGTGTGTAAAGAAATGTTAACGAAACAAAATGAGATACTTGGTGAAAGTGCGACAAGTTGAACCCTTGTCAACGAGTGAAAAGAATGTCCATATAGTCTCAGAATAATGAATGATGTGTGTACAATAGACAGGAGTATGCAGTCAAATGCTTGTACTTGTACTGAAGCCGAATAAAATACAAAGATACCAAATACTGCATAAAAAAGCACTCCTGCCTTGCACAATTTTCAAACGATTCGCTTTACATGAAGTTCGTAATACAAAAAAATTAATTTCACGTTTCTCAGTTCTGCAATTTCATTCCTCAGTAGCAATTATTGCCCTGCACAATGTAGTTATAATGTATATACCGATGTTCTAAGAAACGTTGCGTATCTACAGCTTTGTACATATGTACAAGATCATAGAAATCTCATTTGTTAAAAATCTGGTGTACATTTATCGAGTTTTAAGAAACCAACAACTTTTCGATTCACACGAAATTACAACAATGTGTTAATCTTTCCCATTCGATTTAAGTATTGCATTTAAACCAATGACATGATCTGGCCTGACTGATTTATGAGTTAAAACTTGTTCCCAACCCTAAATCTTGGAAAACTTATATTATTTTGTTTCGTTTATGATTTACAAAAATACTCATTAAAACTTGTAGCGTTTTGATTTATTAGTGGTTGACCACTGCCCCAACTATTTAAGTACACTTGATTTGCAATACAAAAAATCTCCTTTTACTGATGTACATGAGAGAAAGCTACGAATACCGTAATTCTTACATATACTCTTAGACTTTCTCCCCATTTCAAATAATGTTTCTGTTCCTTCTCCACACTTGAACAAGGCCAATCATAAAAAACCTGCATAGTTCGGTTGGTTTGGTTCAGTTGTTAATGATTATGTTATGTGACATGAAACTACATAAACACGGATTTACGAAACAGAAATGTAGAAATGATGTGTAATAACTACAACTCGCTTTCAAAAATGATTAACAGGATGAAGGCAAAAACACCGCAAACAGCTTATCTATACAATTAACCATTGATCAACCCTTATGCAGAATGATATGCTGAAGAAAGGAATAAAATGCCAAACTTTATTCAAAATGAAAGTAGCAATAATTGTAAATGTCACTACTTTAGATTACTACAACAATGACTGATTGATAAGCATGAAGCTGGTTATCTTTCATCTGTCATGCTGGAACAAGTTTATACAAAATATACAAATTGTTTTGATTTATTTTATCATCACAACAAATAAAGCCGTTTCATGCAGGTCCTCTAAGTTTCAAAACCATCATACAATTTATGTTAAGATAATATGGTCATTTATTTTCTCACAAAATGTCTGAAAACAAGGGTTTCATCTTCTAAACAATTTTATTCCAGTACTGATCTTTCACTGGCCTTAAATTCAGCAATTCCAATTTTCATTACCTTTTTCACTTTCAATCTATTCCGCTCAAAGGAATTCTGGATATCGGAATTTTTCTTAATTTTTATTTCTGCAAATTTTTCTCTCTCAAATCGATGCCTACACCGACATCACCAACCTTTGAGAGTGATGGTTATTTATGTGGAGTCTTTAGCTTTTGGAAAGAAGGAAACGTCTCTCGAGGAGGCAATAACAAACATTCAATGAAATATTGATGAGCTGAACCACAAACTTGGGACGCTGTTAGCATTCCAAAACTTTCTGCATTTCCACCCTTGATTAGCTTATCTTCGTCTACTATCATCGTTTCATGTCTTGTCCTATTACTTACTACTAACCCATCAATACCATATCCTTAATATCGACCATAAGTAATATTTCCGTTTACCTGTCACCTAACTAAAGAAAACAGAAAATGCTATTTTAAACAAGATGACGCATACAAATTTATTAGGCTTGTCTTTGCAATTTATGAAATTGGCTGTATCATTACTATAATACAAAAGACATTCAGCCCCCCTCTAATTTTATTATACATTAATTAAGCAGGTTTGCTACGAAAAATTTTATGCATTCTAGCAAAGACTTTTTGTGATTCGTCGCTCTGAATTCTAATACTTAATATTTATATGATAATTAATGCCTTCTTAGTATACCTTCACTATCCAACAATGCTTCTAACCTGATGTGTCTAACGAATCACATGTAACACAGCCACGCAGATCATCTTTGAAATGAATCACCGTTAAAATTTAATACATAAATTTCAGAATTTAAACTTAATCTTTAGACAATTAATTCCTTGTACTTTGTACAGATTCTTGCACATACTTTGTGTCCACCAATCAGACAAAACAAACAGCGAACCCTTGTTAGTCTTCATTAATTAACTTCAATTCCAGTGCCACAACTTTTTACTCGATCTCGTTACTTCTTTGGATTTACGACGTGTACTTGACTTGTGGAAGCACCAAAAAGCTACAGATTTATGACATGTTATAAACTATTCACAATCGTTCTCTTTACGTGAGGTAGTTTCCGTCACCGGAATGCGAGTTGTAAAATTCCCCTTTCTCTTCAATAACAGTTGACAGTTTCTCACGTCTGTCTACTGTTATTGAAGTCTGTTAACATCGTTCATGTCACATTTAACTCAAATGCAGTTTGTGGAAATATTTGACAGATGAGAAATAGAACATTTTGTCTCTGTTCACTTTTACTATTGAAATTTCCTATCGCCACTCATTCTTTCTTTGGGTGTGATGTTCATTCATGTCCTTGTGCGTCATGCACAATAATGCAATATCTGTGACATTCAATCAATTTAAGTTGGTAGCTAGCAGGCTGCAATTCATTTCCACAATGGAATGGAATACCGTATTAACAAGTTCAATTCTTTGTAGGTCTTGGCCTGATATCAAACGTTTAATTTGTGCTCGTCAGCTCGTCATCTTATAATAACTACTTGCATGCAGTTTCACCACATGAATTAGCTCCGAATCCATATTCTCTTGCTTAAATTTACCTTCGTCTGATGAAGATTAGATATCGTTAATTTTGTTTCAGTTATTTTCACCAATGTCACACAAATTCATTTCATGCCATCCATCGAAAAGGAGCGATGTGCGTACCTTCTATCAAGATATCTTTCGTCGTAATTGGATCAGAACTTCCTCTTTTGTCCACAGAATTGGGTTTTAGTCTGAATGGAACCTATCCCGTCCGCTATATATAAAACCAGTTCCCAATCTTGATAGTTTTCGTTAAAGTTTTCCTTCTTATTCTACTATAAATTGACTACTATACCTAAACCAAACGAAGCGATCAAATGAAGCGAAGAAAGAAAGTCAACTTCGGTGCAGCTATCATAAAGAAAGAATAAGTTTTGAATTTGCATGTAAACTTTTCCTTATAACTCAACTTTCTCCTGTATGTTCTTCCGAGGAATTGTTTCGCTCTTCTTTATAGGATTCTCAAAATTAAGTAAAATCAACCCACTGGTTTTATTACAGAAATAATTTTACGGGTCAAACTTTTCTTTCATCTCTCCGGAAGCTTTTATTTGGTGTTTAATCAATTGTATATGCAAGTGAAATGCACGCAAGGACTTAAGGACAATCGTTATGCAATTCGGCAACCCACACCCAAATTGGCAATTGATGCTTCAACTACTACAAGTATAGATAACAAGCTTCAACAGCAAGTTACGACCACTCAGATGACACCAAAATTCCTGAACAAAGGAAAATTGTAGAGACAATCAATCGTCTTAATGAAGCAACTCAACAACTAGTCGCACATGCTAAATGTGATAGGAGAGTACGGTTAGCTTAGGGGAATTCTTAAAAGTAAAGTAAAACAATTTTCAAACAAAACAAACACTGTATGTTTTTTAATCACTGGGATAAATTATTATACGTAATTATCACTACACTCAGACTTTTCACATTTAAAACAGTACTGAAAATAATTGTGCAGCTTATAATTTAAGATTTGTTCAATGCTGAACCCCGACAATGAATGTACAGATTACAAGAAGGAAAGTCATCCCTATGGGAGACCGGCTCTGGGTATCGCAAAACATGCATCCTTTCCATGCAATTCTCTAGGAAAAACCATGAGATTTGCCAAAAAGGCCTACAAAAAATCCAGACAAAATCGATCCCGTTTTGACGGATAGAAAAATGGACCCAACTCGGACCCCAAGGTTGGGACTCCCATCTCTTCTCGCACGACGCGGACGACCACGGTCAGTTCAGTTTATTCATCTTCATTTTTCTTACTCTAACTTCCTACATGACTGGACTGATAGCTGTCTATATATTGGTTTAGAGCTTTCCGTCGTCGTCGCGGTGGTCGTAAGTGGACAGGCCCCAAGATTCAGCTCCGCGATTTGAAATGGCATTCACCGGCACGGAGGCAGGTAAACCGCTAAGAGCTGACGAAAAGGCAAACACACAAATGATGAGACGTTTAAAGGTAGCCCCCCACAATTTTATCAAGTGCAAAATTTTTAATTTTATCAATGTTTTGCATTTCATTCCAGGCTGCAGATCGACATCATCAAGCACAAAAGAGAAGACGCTAAAACCTTACACAACCTAATACACTTGCAAATAAGATCTTCATATCGTATGTTATATATGAATGCTTCCGAAATCAACAGATCAAATGAAAATAATGTTCAATGAAGAATCTCTTCTAATCTACAGCATCCCATCTTATGCTTGAAATTATCAAAAATTTTATGGGCAATCATGTATTCGTATAATTTGTTTTATTGTTTTATTAAATGCATCAAAATAAGTTTTTCTTCTCATGCTCACACTAAAATGGTGGAGACTTACGATTTCCAGAACTGTTTCAGTTTCTTCTTCAAACCATGTCCTATGTTCAAACTAAAGTCAATAGAAGAATTATTATTTTATGTCAGATGAAATAAAACAGTCATAAACAGGGTGACGAGGACAATTTGTCGTTCATTAAACTGGATATATTGAGTCTACGGAATACAATGGTGAACGAGTTTTTAGTTTACATGTATTTCTGAGCGTTCAAGAGAAGAACTATTATAGCGTTGCATTGTGGGCGTTTTCACCTAGATAAAAGCAATAAGTTGTTGCAATGCAATAAGTACAAAAATGATGCATCGCATTGCACGCCGCCAACCTACCTTTACCGGATTGTTCTTTTCCAGAAATAACATTTATTGTACGGTAATATATTTTCTGTAATTTGCCAAATGGCCATTAACTAGCATTTATGCCTTACATTTCGTCCAATCTTCTCATTTGCCAAACAACTGAGGTGAAACTTATTTCGATCAATATTATGCAGACCTTTCCTTGTACAGTAAAAAGTTATTTTTAGGTAGAAAGTATAAATATATCGAAACATTATCGCTCTGAGTAATGCCCTTCATTGCGTGTAAAAAAAATGACAGAAATAATTTCTATTCGGGTTTGTACCGCTTTTACATAAGAGTATCTGTAGACGGCGAATACATAGACCTTCTCATAGTGTTATAATGGCCTACATCGTACAGTGGGTTTGGTTTAATAATGTGACAATTGACAATGGCAATTAAACTGGAATAATTGGATTTACGAGATGGGATTTACGAGACAGAAATGGGGAAATAACATGCAATATGTAATTTCAAATATGCAATGTGATAACTTCAAGGTTAAAAAATATATTAACAGAATGAAAGCAAAAAATCAAATACCATATAATGACTTGTTGGAGTAAGTAATAGTACTATTCCAAAATTTGAGGAATTACGTAACTACTTTCGAGAAAGTGATTATTTGATAAGCACATTTCACATAATCACATAATTCTGTCATACAAAGTACATAATATGAACCTTCTTAGCTAACCGTTTACAGCCGGTTATCTTTATGTCTGTAAGTATGGTGGTCCCATCCCAACTGTCAATACCATAAATTCCAGTTACAAAGTTATTAAACTAACACGACTAACTTCTGATAATCGCCGCAGAGAAATCTGTAAGAGTATTTTCTTATTCATGACCTAACTTTGTTGGTTTAGTGACAAGACCTATGTTCATCAACCCATATTCAATCAACACTTTCACTAGGCATTAATTCTGCTAACTGCGAACAGCGTCCAAAAACCAAATCATCATGTTTTAATCCCATTAAATTCAATGTCAAGCCACGTATCAGGTCATTTCAAGTAGCATGAGAAGTCGAACCCAGACATTATCAAACATTGCTGCAAATTAGTTGACAAACATGATTATTATGTTAACAAAAAGGCCAGGTGAAATGAATTAATGAGAACTTGAGACAACGTATGGAAGAACTGCAATTAAAACAGATATATGTTCAGCTCAAGCAGTAAAAACATGCAAAATTCGAAATTCAAAGTAAACGAAGGCAATGGTACATTGGTTAAGTGGTCATGTAGCAGTAGATTCAATAATCCTACACATCATTTGTATGAAGACAAAGACAAATAACAAATAAAGAAATTTCCAATCGCTCAATGTCCAGTTTTGCTTAAATATCAATTTCATTCGTCGTTTCATTTTTAAATCATAAAATAAATAATCGAATTTATACATCTAAAATAACAATACAAATTAAATACAAAACCAAACTCGAAGGCCCTTCCAAGTTATACTGGACTGTATTTCATATTTATACATATTTGTACCTGACAAAGGTCCGAATGAAATGGATTCGTTACAGTCATTTCGCATCGGAGTAAGATTTACACGTGAGCCAATAATTCCTACACTGATTTGGTTGAAACGTAGAGCACGTCAGATTCATTTCAATCACTTCGGACTTAATTTCAATTTAAAGCTCGTCATTCAACTCAATTCATATTATATGAATACAGAGTTGTTCTTCAATGTAAAGTCAATTCCAATCATATCTTACTCTCTTCCATTTTGTTCTACAGAAAACGGTTTCTGTATGACATCTCGTAACGATCAATTTCGAATGATACAATTATGCAAACAAGCGCTCCTACATAGAGAAACTTAAGCTCTTTTTAATAAAATTGATTTTGAATCGAATATCTAACCGAATCCTATAATCCTATTCTGGGGGAGATGACAGTAAAACAAGGTCAAGGATTACAGAGGTAATTCGATCTAGTCACTGAGCAGTGTAAATCAAATTTGTCAAAATGATAATCCAGCGCACAACAGTACACCAATTATGTACTACATACAACAGATTAGGGCAGTAATCCTAAGGGATACACAATTTAGAAATTTCTTCAAGTTCAACAAAGTTTCACGATAACATTACATTTGACAAACAACCACAGAAAATGGAAATAGTGCTTAGCATTTGCAAGTAGAATTAATAATATAGAATCCTTTCTTTAGGTTGGTGATTGGTTTATGGTCTGCCTTCATTCATGAATCATGACATTACATGACCTTTGTAATGTATGTAATGATGAGTCCCGTTTCCTTTTATACGGGTTTTCCAAACTGTGTGGAAATAAATTGACTGAATGGACTACAATATCAAATGCTTTCTTCCACTATCTTTCTCTAATCTCTACTCAAATGTTCTGTCGGTGAACTGTGATCTAAGTTTTACATGGAGGAATTTTACAAAAAGTGAACAATTCAAGGTTTTCACTTCATGTCAGAAAACAATTACAGAATAAATGACCATGAATTAAAACATCCAGACATTTGTGAAGGAAATAAAAGATGAGATGGGATTCATTTTGAAGAATGGAGTAAACTGGAACACTGCAGTCACACCAAATGGTGAACAACAAAGTACTAATGCCAATGTCTGATGGTGGTTGTGGTTTGGATTTTGCTTCATCTTTAATATTAGACTAATTGCGATGCTATGCCATTACGAATTGACATGCAGGAATGGTAAGTTTATAACGATGTCATATGTTGTTGTCGTATGTCATAACGATGTGGTTTTGCTTGAAGTCATCTCAATTCGAATTAGTAAGCTGAACACTAAATTCTGTTCCAATTCATAACTTTTCGAATAGTAACAGAGTGCATGTACTTGTCCGACTTTTTGGTATAGCTCAGTTATTGAGTTAAAATACATAGAATGGACAGGGACAATACTACAACAATAAATAATTACTAATTCAAACGTTTTCGAAAGTTGAAATCATTTCTTTAAACATTAAGGCATTTCAAAGAAGCACGTAAAATGCCCTAAAATGATAACGCCAACGCGTCCAATTTCTAAGTTATGCAATTCTAATTTAATGCTTTATTCAATATGCCGACAGAGGAGAAGAGACGAAATATATGAAAAATGAAAACCGATATTTGGTTAAAAGCACTATAATTAATGCTTTGTCCTTGTTTATTTGTTCCAACTATGGCCCCTCCTTGTCATGATTATTACCCCTTCATCTCATCAGTCAAGCCATCGCATTCAATTTGACGGTGGAAAGTCACGAACTATTACTAAGCTATGTAATGAATGATACCAAGCTTTCTCCTTCCACTTATAGTTAGCATAGCACCATTGTGAGCCAATAAAGCTGGATCGATGGATAGTTATGTGAGATATAACCAAAATTCGGGAGTCAATCAATTAGTGTTTTATATCAATTGTGTCGTTCAATTAATTTGACATTAGAAAGTAATTAATTGTATAAAGTTCCAAACCACTTGCAAGACAAGATTGGAATTCTTAAAACTTAACGAAATCACTGAGTCAAGTCAACTTTTAATCTCTAAAATCATTTACGTTTTACCCCATTTTTTACATTTGTTGTATTAAATGCCGTTCATGAATTACTTTTGAGTGGTTCTAATCTACGATCGCATCTTTTAATCATTTCTCTGTTATTCCCTTGGCCGAAAAAATGTTTAGGGGAATCGTCTTAATCGCCAAAATGACACCAACGATATAACGATACAAGTTACAACAAAGATAGAACTGTCAATATGGGACGAAACTTCAAATTGACACGTCTTTATCCCAGTCACGTTCACAAATCTTATTGGATTCCCTTTGCTTTGTTTTCTGTCCATACAATTTGTGATCCTGTATTGTTTAAGTTGCAATAAATTGGAATGGAGTTGGAAGTAAATGGAACTGCTGTACGAATGAAAATATTAAAAGATTTTCCGGTCTTGATGACCATCACACCACAATTCCCATTCTCATTATTCTCATTTTCTTCACATTGCAATTCAAGATATGGCGTGATTACTTGTATAATCAATTCCCTGCTTTCACCTGTACTGAGTCTTGGTGCAATAAACGAAAACGAAATAACAAGATACCTACTTGACAAAAGTTACAAAAGTTGTGAACGAAACAGAGATATGCATGCCCTTATTTATTCAAACAAATGTGTGAATAAAAAGCAGTAGGTATGCAGGCATAATACATACGCACGGGCCTGCTTATCGGTCTTCGAGAGACAAATTTTGCAGAGAACGACATGGTCACAGAGCCCAATGTAGAAAGATGAGATTCCACGAGTCATATTCTTTACAAGCCCACAATCCTTGCAGTTTCTTTCCAACTAGATTTTCGGCTTGGTTTTTGCCAAATAGCTGGATCCTTCTGACATCTTCAAAAGTTCATAGTTCATATGGTCGTCTGAACTCATCTCTGATAGTTGATGCTGGCTTAGGTTTCTGTATAGAATGGGCCGGATATTATCCTTTTCGTTCGAATAAATAAATATAAATATTATGCCAAATACTGCACTATATGAAAAAATTAATACAACCATAAATACTTATTCAACAAGATTTACTTCACTTCTTATCAATTCTGTTAAATATGTATTACATACCAGCACGAACTTTCACCTCTCGAAATAAGTCAAAGTGTTGTTGAACAAATAATCTGCGCCTAGCAAAATAATTTAACCTGTCACAAACGTGAATTCTAAAGTCCTACACCTTCAATATTAGGATCTGGGATAAATCTTCTCAAACTCAGCATGCGCTGAATCGTACACTAAAACTGATTTATTTTCTAGTCTTCTTTTCAGCCTTTAATCAGGCATTTTTGTTTATTTTCGTTGCATGACGTTCTGAAACTGAAAAATATACGAAAGAAAAGAATTAAACGGTACTGGCCAGATTTTTATTGTAGGTTTCGCGTCTCTGGTAAAACTAGTGTTTGATAATTGCATCGACAACTTTTTTACAAAATCAGTGGTCTACAATAAAATAAATTTAGCCCACCTTGGCACTACCTTCACACGGATTCTCATACGCTAAGACTTTCTCCCAATTTTTATACATGCTTCTTCTCCAAGCTTGTACAAGGTCAGTCATAAAACAACTGCATCGTTCCGTCTGTTTTGTTGAACATGATTGTTATGTGACATGAAACTGAAATAAACACAGACTTATGAGACAGAAATGGGGAAATAATGTGCAGTAACGTCAACTTGCTTCCAAAAATTATTAACAAAATGAACGCAAAAAATAATAGGTCGAAACATTTTTATTACCGTTGTTTACCCACATACATATGTCAAACTTTATAAAGAATGAGTGCAGCAATAATTATTGTGAATGTGACTACTCCTATCAGGCAGTGATTGACTGATAAGCACGTAATTTGTGATCTTTCATGCATAAACTCTGTGAATGTGGACAAACAGGGCTAGGACACGATTGGGGAAAATGCCTACAAGCCCGTCAAGTCAAGTGTTCATTTCATATCAACATGTCCTTCTCAGGGTCCAATCAAGGATAAAACTCAGGCGAAACTGATGTTGAATGGCCAGAAAGGAACAACAAAATAACTGAAGTAGACGTAATAAAGTAATCAATGTGCATCGTGAATTGATAATTTTCCTCTATGTAATGTAAATTGAATTGATTTTATAATTTACATAGCAAAACAATAATCAAACTCTTCCATTTGAAAATAAATTACAATTTAACCAAATCAATGCAACGTCTTGTCATGAATGTCCGTATTATAAAATGTAATCTGTCTGACATGAAGTAAAAGTGAGTGAAAGTGATGCAATTTCTTCAAACGTTTAATTATTTGGTTTCCCTTAATTGCAATACATTCTCACAAAGCACAAAAATACCCACTGCATTATGATGACATTCAAGTCTTAATGACGAAAAATTAAAGTCTTATGCAGAATTTAGTTAAGTATACACACAAATGGAGAAAAAGGCATAAAAAGTGAGAACCTTTATTTAATTAGAACCATTACTTATAATCCACATGTTTTGTCCCTGGTTTCACCCAGCCCTGTCAGGATTATTGCTCTCTCATTTCATCAGTCATGTCATGGTATTCAGCCCCAAGGTGGAAAGTCACGAACTACTTTATCAAATGTTCAGCTATAATGAATCGTACAAAACTTTCTCCTTCACATAATGTATAGCATAGCATCAACGTGAGCCAATAAAAGCTGAATCCAATTATAATAATTCTGTTACACACAGTTCATGATGTGAACCTTGTTATTAATTGCATACATTTATCGCCAAATGTGTACATACATGTACTAGATATGAATAAGAAAGCTCGTAGTATTAATCCCCGTAAATGAACAATTAACCCACAATTTGTAGTTACGGCTAATTTCTAAACAATCCTAAAATAACTCTTATTGTGAACCTGCCATCCAACCTACACTTTAAGTGAATAATTGCATTCACTATAAAAGTTGTTCATGACCTCACCATTCATCAAAATTCGTTCATCAAAACAGGTTCAACAAAGACTTTTCTCTTTCTGACATTTATTGATTCTACAAATACTGTGTGATATTTAGTTTTCACTGTACTATGTAATATCTATTATCGTCCAACAACACACCTCAGAGTCAAATCATCATGTTCCAATATCATCAACATCAATATCCAGCCACTTATCACGCCATTTCAAGTGACGTGGGTAAGAAGGTGAAATGTCAGAATAATGAAACAAGAGCTTATTAACAACACAATAAACAGACATTGGAACAAATTAAGTTCAAGTAACAATGATGATTATTTTCAAGTTTGGGAAATGTTACTAGACAGGAAAAAATACAATACGACATTATTCAAAATTGGATTCTGATGCTGCATCAATTTTATGTAAAAGTTTCTGTTTAGGTGAACCTAATAACCTAATTTTTGGCACTCAGGATTTTATGAAGTTAAATTTTGACACTCTGAAATCCAAGTTTTTTAATAAACTTGAATTTTATA
>JAQIWQ010000582.1:0-15316 GCA_034695825.1 Folsomia inoculata
ATTTAGATATTTTTTAATCACATAATGCCACAGCCGACAAATAAGTAAGATGCAAACTTATTCGTGGCACGTTTTAAGGGTAGAATGACTGACACTGGATATCAAAGTTTGGACCTGGATTATATTATTCAAACGAATTATTTCCATGCTTTAGCAGTTCCATAACCAACTTAGAGTTCCAAAGTCGGCATGTATTGCATGCATATCTCTACAGAGTATTAGCCCGATATAATATGGTTTATGTAGCCACCAATCATGTGTCTCCGAATTAAACTTGTATTTGAACGGTTTTCCCTCTGTTGAAATGAAAGATGTAAAAACCTGTCTGCTTTAGTTTTGTCTCTTTTTTGAATGACTTGAATTCTTTCCATGTGCTGTTGTAATGTAAATCAATAATCATTTTATTTACTCAGATCGATGAGTTGTTGTAGAATAAATTATATGGGATTTTTGACAACTGGATTTGGGGTTGCGTTAGTGGTTTCCTCAAAAATTATCATTTCTATGCTACCACTTTTTTCACCTACTCAAGATATTCGTCTGCCAAATGAACTTTGAAATATCCCGACTGACTAAACAACCAGCTCCAGTAAATGATGTTGAATCCCACAAATAGCCCTGAAATAATGTAGACACCCCCACCCACGTTCAATCACAACGGCTAAAAGTTGGTACCATGCGCGAAGACGCCTCTTCTTCTCATCACTTTTCCCACCATAGGATTTCCGAACGAGGGCCTTAAGATTTGAAAGAGAATACATATTACATAGGCCCACTTTATTAACATTACAGGACAAATGACTACCTCAATTTCATGCTCGTCACCACCCCCTTCACTTAACCCTTTCAGGCTTCGCTTAATCCTGAAGGGATGGGAAAATACAAAAATGTAATTGTACCTCAAAAAAAAAGACATATGTACTGAAATATATCATCCCGTTATGTATTTCTCTGCTAATGACTAACAAAGCAGTTGTAGTAAATCCTGCCAAAAGTGTAAAGATGAACATGATGCATGCCACCATCCAAATGTCGATCGCCTTCAAATGTCGATCGTCGACCTTTAGGTAACTCACTTTCGGTATCTCATCCCTTATTAAACACAAATGGCATGCATTTTTTAGTTTCAAAAGTTAATTTGATACCATTTAAATCTTGCGTTACTTGACGGAAGTAAACATTGTGGTAAGGGAACGGAGTGTGCTTAAAGCAATGGCAATCCGCACTTCAACCATGTCTGGAGAAATGAGGACGCAAATCCAGGTCACCGTTACAAAAAAAGACGGAGAGGAAATAGGTTTGAAAGAGGTGATATGTTAATTTCCTTTGTATAATTAAATGCACTTCCAGCTCGTTTGCCCCTACTAAACGATAAAAGGGTAATTAAGGAAATGTTCTCCAGTAGAACGTTTTAAACCATGACTTTCTCTACCATTTACAGGACTGTGAATCCTTTTCAGGTGGTAGTCACAGTTGTCATCCAAAGCAGCCTCAAGGCTCGTAAAATATGCCGTTGATCTGGTTGGCATACCCTTTGTCACAACTTGTTTGGATTTATATGAAGAAAATGCGGTATCAACCGTGATGTAACAATTTTTGGAAATGCATAAAGTGAATTGATTTATTTTCTCACCGTTTATACGGCAAGTTTGCACATCTGCTGGATAATAAGCGAAATCAAATTCGCACAGAATTTTCACAATCATCCTGTAAAAGTAGAAAATGAAAAAGTACTTAAATAAATTCAGAAAGTATTGCTACTGCTCCAGGATTATGCAACATGTTGAAATACATGTAACATATTCCACCTTTGTGAATGCTTGAGCATCCCGGATGAAAAATATCGTAAAATTGCATCATCTCTCTTCTCCGTTAAAGGGATGGTGGAAGAAAGTATGTCCTTTAAGTTAATTTTTATAAATTTAAATTTAAAAGGCTTTGGCATTTTTATAATAAATACTTATAAAGAATTCGTGTCTCCACAGTTTCTCCAATATGTCTCCGGGTATGTCAACGTATGTCTGGTCATCATAGGGTGTCCCGTATTTATCCAGGGCGTCTGAGGCAGTTCCATTGTCAATCACGAGTCGGGCATCTATCCAAAAATAGCTTCGCATCACTTCCAAATGCACAATCTAGTAACAATAATGAATATATTTAATTCATTCAATTAGATTAACTTAATTAGATGAACTAAATTAATTTTTAAAAGATCACCCTCTTATCTTCATCAATGTCAAGGACGTTGTGTATAACAAAGTAAAAACTGTCAAACAAATTGTCCCCTATAATTGTGGAAACGTTGGCATTCAAGTTTGTGGAGTAGTACTTGTAATTGTCCTTGTTTACCAGAGGTGGTTCTTGAATCCGGTTGCAGTATTTGGGCTTGTATGGTTGTCAACACGGATTATGGCCACACTTTAACCATTCATTTTCTTGTGATGACTATTCATTGAATTATTGATTACTTAGTTCCTAACAACAAAGGAACAACAAAAGTATGTAAATAATTTAGATGTTTTTTAATCATATAATGGCCGCAAGTTTCCCCCGTGTTGAAATGAGAGATGGCTGTATATTTTATGAAATTTGATCAACTTTTGTAAATTCTTGAAGAAATCCATTGCAAACGATTTTCATTCGACCTTCCCTACTCAAGTTTGGTGACACATGTTTAATTGCGTGGCCCTTTAGAAGATCGCTCAGCACTTTCAGTTTGTTCATTTCTCTAAAAGAAACTGTCTGTTTTAGTTTTGTCTCTCTTTTGGAGGACTTATGGAGGTGAAGGTGACATCGATAACTTTCACAATGTTAAACATCCAATACCAACTCTAAAGCGAAGCGACAGCCAGCTCTAAATTATTCAGTCGGCATCTTAGACATACAGACGCCCCACCTGAATAGCATAGCGGGGTTAAAATCCAATAAGCACAAATGGAGCTTCCAGTGGTCCGCCCAATACAAGTCACGAAATGTAGACCCGCTTCCACAGCCACCAAACAAACTTATTTTTCAGACATAATATCCATTACACCAAGTCCAGGTGTTGGATAAACTTTTCTAGAAATCTTGGGTGTTATGAACGACATTTTTCCCTGCAGATTCCTAAATTTGCCTGCTGACAAATGCATCTAAGACAAAATTCATGTAGAATTTCATTTCCCAATGAGCATCATCCACGTCCCCATAACAAATGTTAATATTTCTACCATCCAGTCTGCCTTCTACGTCGTGTCAGTATATTTGGTTGACATGCAAGTTTTGTTTTGGAAAATAATGGGAGGGTCCAACTCCAGTGAAGTACTAAAAATAATGAAAATTTCAAGGACTTGGACAATGAATATGGGGAAAGTATGCGAAAAACAGGTCCACGTCGACTAGAGGACAAAATAAACTTTATTCAACTTCTCACCCTCTTTGATGAAGCTTGAAATTCTGTCAACTCCTAAAACAAATAATTTTGCATTCTATTTATTGCTAAAAAGTGATCCTTTTAAGTTGTTTTGCCGCGCATCCTGAGTTAGTTGAACCATTGAAGGCAGGAAAACCAGGTTCGGAAATATTATTCGTCCAGCGTTGCCTATTCCACCCCCACCGCATCGCCCATCTCAGGCCTTCTAAACCACCACCCTATCAACCCATTCCACTCCGGGTAACTTTATCTACCAGCACAAGCCACAACAAAAGGTAATCCGGCTTTCAAAAGTTTTTAATTGAAAATTCAATAGTTCGAATCACATAAAGATTGCTATTTTACATAGCTTTACTTTCGCTATCACTGGACATTGGAGCATTGTGATGCGGGACAATGTTGAATTCCGTTAAGCACTACCAACAACAATAATGAAATAATATTTAATGAGAAAATCTTGCTCGAAACTTGCAAGGAGAAGGGAAATCAATGGTAATTCACATTGGATACAAAAAGAGGAGTAACTATTACAACGTAGCTTCCAAAAACATTTGTCTTTTCAGCAATATTGCAGAGGTTTGGTAGCTCGTAAAAGTAAATATTGCCATCATTTTCATAAAATTAATGATGACCTCCCTGATTAGGCATAAAACTCTCGCCATATTAATTTGGATATTCTTAATTTCCACCGCCCATTCAATTAACCTTGCTGATGACCGCCACCTTCCCCCAAATATAAATGATCTCCTAACAGGCGTCAAAAATTGTGACTTGCGAATCATTCACAACGGCCTCCCACCAAACAGCCTGGAACGGTCAAACTACCTGCCTATCACCTTAATAGACTTGCATTTCTATGCCACAGACCGTCGTCGATGGTTACCACAGCAAAGTCCGGATTGCACCTTGCAAAATAATTTATGTAATTCTTCGCGAACATGTTGATGCTGATCCGATTCCAGTGAATTGGGAGGTAGATCGCAAAGATCCAACTACCTATTGGCTATATGGAGCGGTCATTGCGGCATGGTCAGCTTTTAAACATCGTGGCTTTAGAGAGTGGCATGTACAACCATACCACAACCTTTATCAGTTTGTGTGCACAGAAAACAAAAACACTGAACGAAGTTTGGTTGAAGAGTTTCAGTCATATGCAGAGGTAAACAGAGCTGTAGATTTCATCACCTCAGTCCAAGTTGTGAATGAGAAAAATCTACAACTCTTTTTGATGAATGGATTTGGAATCATTTCTCCACCTCAGTGTCTGCTCGTGGGAAACAAAAACATTCTGGAATTGTATCAACAGCTACGAAAACCTCCGAAGAATTGGAATATAGAGTGGAACGACGTTGATTTATCGAAACATTTATCACAAATTGGGCAACCCAGTAACCCTTTCGACCCCGTAGCCAACATCTCATTGCGGTTGCATTTGGCACAATCTGTTTTTCGCAAATTCAATGCATCGTACACAAGAACACACTTCTATGTTCATAGTTGGGTGATCATACGTAGCCAGTCTCTCATCACTTCTTCAAATATGATCCTAGTTGGAGTAAATAGTTGGGAATTTCTCACCTGCTTTACAACACAGAAATTGACATTTGATTTCTACCTCAAACCATTTCAGCCAGAGTTGTGGTATTTCATCATCGCTACAACTGCCGTCATCGTCATCTTTGTGGAAGGTTATCTTGTAGCTGCAAAAATCAAATCCGGATTCTGTGCCTGGCTCTACATTTTAGGACCCATCTTTGAAGAAGCAGTCCCTGTTCCAAATTTCCTCCAGAAGAAACTCATTTTCCGGCTGGTTCTTGGCACGTGGTTTTTGATGTCAGTTACTCTCACGAATTCGTACAACGGGTTAATAATCACGTGGTTGAATTCTCCTTTGGCGGCAGATAGAGTCGAAACCTGGAAGGAATTAGTCTGTGATTGGAAGGACGTCAAATATTCATATGAGGAATATAGAATATTAATCCGCAATTCTCCAGAAGGGGCCAACAGTTTGATTGGTTCCTTGTTGAAGCACTACAAGTACTTTAAGCGCTTGGATAAACTTAATCCTCGTTCGTTAACTGGTTGCTTCAGTTTCCTCTCTATCCCAGATTCCGAAGATCTGAATTTTCATAAATTTTTAGAGCAAAGGTTCCATGATTTTATGGGAATGCAACGCTTCGCTTATGAGCTTCGTCCTCTTTCAAATGTCACTCTCAATCTTTTTCACCCCAATCACCATTTCTATCCTCAGAACATGACTCACAGGCAGAAAGTTCAGTCTCCAGAAATGCAAGGAATGATTGAGAGGCAAGTTATTGAATGTGGGAAAACTGCGTTAGTCTCAAAATCATCCCACCTAGAGGCTGAGTACATGTTCTTGTCCAAGAAATATCCCTGGATAAAATTTTACAAGAACAAAGACAAATTAGAATCGGATTTGGATAAGATTACTTCCCATAATGTGGGAGTCTCTAAAGTTCGAGAGTATTACAGATCGTTAGTGGAGACTGGAATTTATGGAAGACTAATGCACGAGATGAAGGTACGGAAATACTTTGGGAGACATCCTGTTGGAGAATATAAACCTCCAAAAGAGAGTATGGGAATGGATGGATGCATTGTCACATTGTTCATACTGATTGCTGCTACAGCCTCTCTTGGAATACTTTGTTTTGCTTTTGAATGTCGTCATGCAATTTGGGAATTTTGCCGCCAAATTATTCAATATCTAAGAAACATTCCGGGTAAGGTAAAATACTTTTGTCGTACTATATTTAAAAGAAAAATACGAGTACATACATTTTCCCGCAAGGTTATTCAATATCAAAGACAAATGTGGGGTAAAATAAAACACTTCTGTAGATATAGACGCTTGCGCAAAACACACGTAAGAAAAATACTGGTAAACACTAGTAAACACTAGCAAACACGATACAGTTTGTACTTTGGGAAATGTACAAACTCTGCTTCCAATCTCTCAATTTGAAACTCTGGTTTCGTAAAGAAATTTACTTTGTCTTCAACCTGAAGGGAACTAACCTTGTCCTAACGCAGCATTGTAAAACAAAAGTTGTAAATAAGAGTAAATCCCATTTTCTCTTTGTCATTTCTGTTAGAGCGTTTCCTTCCATTGTCCAATCTGCCAAGTCTCAAAATTCAAAAGTCTCAATCTGCCTCCATCTAATTTGTTTCATTTATCAGTATCAATATGTTTGCGACGATCCCCTTAAAACTACTCCAAGTTCAACATTGCCTCAACATTTATTTCTGAATCGTGTCATTTGAGTCTCATTCCAATCGATCAATTAATATTCAGATAAACAAAATCTTTAATTCTATGTATGGTGAATTATGATTGTACCTCCGCAAATTTAAAATATTTTGTTTATCATAAGTCCAAATCAAATGGTTAAAGTCCTGTATTCATCACTTTACTTTTGTTATTTACTACTATTTACATTTACTATTGTTTAATGACTCTGATCTTGGATTCTGGGTTTGCAAGGAAATATATAAATTGAATAAATGATTTTTTGATGCTCGGTTATTTATTGACGATTACTTGCAGCAAATATCTTTCCATATTTAAATCAATTTTATGTATTGAATAGATAATTAAGGGATAAACAGGTAGAACCTAATAATTTCCACTTGTTTGTTCCCTTTTGCAATAATTTCTCCTACGATCGATTCAAATCGACTTGGTGGCGCCACTGCAATAAAGGAATAGTGAGACTATCACCATAACCGTTGGAGATATGCTTGGTTGGTTTCTTGGAAATAAGTAACTTAATACTCATACTTGTCACCAAATATGTCATCACATCCTTGAAACGGTGCATCTGAAATATCTACAGCTCATTCATAACAGGTGTGAAGTTGAATCTTATCGACCATTGAGTTTGTGGAATATACTGCCGAAAGGCAAAACCCGCTACTGCAAACTTTAATACCAATAATTGCAGAAATAAATTTTTGTCGCAAGTTTATACTAATAAAATGACGTACTGGACAACAATATCTCAGATACACATTTGCATATGTATTTTCGACGATATACCCTCCTTTCACCCACGCTTTACATGATGATTTCCACCCTGTTTAAGTATGTATCAATCTCGCCCTATTATTCATTTAATCTTATTAATTCCGGAAGAACTATCAATACATATAGTCGATGGAACGTCCAACATAAATTCGTTATTAAACGGTGTCCAGGATTGTGACTTGCGCATTGTTAACAATGGACTACAACCCAACAACCTACACTTTCTAAACCATCACCCATAGTTGATTTGCAATTCTATGCTGCCAACCCTCGGCAAACGTTTGATCTAAGCAAAGGTCGGGTGGCCTTTTGCAGAATAATTTATGTCATCCTTCATGATAATTTTGTGAGTTAGCTTAGTAGAGTTGACAAATGGGAAGGTACAGCGGTCGCTGTGGCAATCCAAGGATATCGGGGCTTCGGGACGTTTCATGTAAAACCATAACACAACATATTCGAAATTGTGTATTCACAAAGCTCTAAAAATACACCATTGCTGTTACCCGAGTTTCAGAAATCTGGCCTTGGTGTAGATTTTCTCTCCGCATTACAGTTTCTGCAGATGAAAAATTGGAGCTCTGTTTGGATTCAAGGATTCAAAATCCCACCCTCCTCCCAATGTCCGCTACATGGAGATAAAAACATCCCGCAATTGTATCAAGAACAAAGAAAACCTTCAAAATATTGGTTAATGATATGGGCCAGCCAGTCCGAGTTTGAGTATTCGTCCGCCCAAGATTTATCTCAAATTTCGCAGCCCAAAAGCCCGTTTGACCCTAAAACCAACATGTCAATTTACGTGCATTTGGCTCAGCCTGTGTTTCGGAAAAGCAATTCATCCTTCTACGCAAACCCTACTACAGGGCATCGTGTGAGGTCGCTTCTGATTACAGACCGAATGTTTTGAACTTGGAAGAACATTAAACTTTATTTTATAAACGTGCAGACATACAATGCAGATATAGCAATTAAGGCAGACCACGCATACATGCACATAATATGAATCAAATTATCTAAGGCTGCAACTAATTTGAACTATTATTTCTAAAAAGGTAGAAAATAAAACTGTATTAACTAGAAAACCCATGGACCATTTAGAATAATTAATTGCTTAATTAATTACAATGTCTTTAAGATTACAATACAATAAAATATACCCGTTTGTAATGTATTAATTTAAGAAATAAACCTTTATTTCTACAAAGTTAAATGCAAAAACAGTGTTTTCAATACAACTTGCCTGACTACACTTTAACACAATATGTACAATTTACATATGCACAAGGTTGAGCTCATTAATTCAAACCGTTTAATCTATAAATATTAATAAAATGCGAGATTTTGCCCTTTCTCAATTTGTCTTCGTTGATACTGCTCATAACAACTCGAACCACTTTAGAATACAAGAAACTGAGCAAAATACTAAATAAGAATGTAATGTTGGTAATAAGTCCAACCGTTTTCAGGAACCCTTTTTGAAACACCAACAAGACCAACATTCCTGTATAGCCAATTGCCAATATTCCCGTGAGGAAGCGTAAAATACGCGCCTTTCTTTCGGTATTTCCTACAAAGTGTTTTAGTATAAAGTTTGTCGATCTCGACAGAATTTTAACACCGAAATACATCATTGTACAGCAATACATTGCGAATAACGCCATCCACACCATTGAACTAATTTCCAAAATATTCCAATCTTTAGAAAAATATTCATTGTTGGTATCAACAATTGAGGGAAGTGGGGTTGTAGTAATCTGCAGAAGCGTTAGAATTGGGGGAGTGACAATTGAATCCTTTATACTACTAGGCCAATTTATTGATACAAGTATTTCCCAAACCGAAAAGAACAAATTGATTACTGTGATGACAAACGCTATTAAAGTAAAGACTGTGAGTTTTCTAATCCACGGAACACAAACATTGGTAGGGTTTTCTACAAGGATCAAACTGGTTTTTAAACTCTTTAGCTCAGAGCTTCCATTCATCTCCATGTTTTGGTGAAATAAATCTGTCTGCATCCTTGCAAAG
This sequence comes from Folsomia inoculata, assembly GCA_034695825.1. NCBI lineage: Eukaryota > Metazoa > Arthropoda > Collembola > Entomobryomorpha > Isotomidae > Folsomia > Folsomia inoculata. The sequence continues at coordinate 9,489 of JAQIWQ010000582.1, forward strand.
TATTTCTGAGTACTTGTATCCAGTGCACCAAATTTTGCCACAAATCTATTAAAGACGATAGCCTTTTGTGGGAAATAAATCTCTTTCAGGATACCTCTGATGGTCGAATGCATTTCTATATATGTCTTACCAAATTTTGTAGAATCAAGATTGTAAATTGATGGACTGAGGGTGACTGGTTGTAGGCGCAAAACACCAAAATTTTGCAGAAATGCGAGTGCCTCATTTAAATAATTGTCGGAATCAAATTTCGTTAATGATTGGAAAACATTTTTCACTTCATCCATTCCAACTGTTGATGATGGAAACATCCAAATAAGGATGCTTATCAGAGAATGCAAAACATCTCGCCAATTTGAATTCATATCATTTGCACGACCCATTGATTCTAATATTGGTTTCAATATAGTTACAGAATCGCCCACTTGATTGTTGGATATTGTCAAAATTTGATTGCTTGAATGTTTTTGGGCTTTTATTATAAAAGCAGCAACCAATGCCAGTGGATGTAAACGATTAGCAACATTATCCAGTAATTTTGAATTTTTGCCTACCGAAATGAATAATTTGTATGATTCCTCTTGTGAAAACTCTTTCAATGGAATTTCGTGACACATGACATCTTGTAAATTCCGAAATGTTGATGTAATCAGAACAAACATTCGAGGAGACGGTAATCCGTTCAATGAGATAAGCAACCTGTTTACAACCTCATTATCAGCCCGGACATTATCAATTACAAGTGTGATGGGATGATCACTGTGAACAGAATGAATAGATTGCATCACCTCTGACGCATTTAGTTTGTCATCCTTATTCTTGAAATGAATGCCAAGGGCTTTTGAAACTTGGTATAATGATTCCAATGTTGAAGCCGCAGTCTCACCTTGAATCCATATGCAACTGTGGGTAGAATATGTGTTTCGTAATGTGTGACAAAACTGGGCTGCCAATTCAGACTTTCCTACACCTTCCTTCCCTGTTAGAACAGTAATTCCTATCGAATCTGTACAATTTCGAAAAGCTTTATAGCTGCAGAACAATTGTTGACTTTCGGCTTCACGGCCAACAAAGTATAGGACACTTGTAAGGCTTTTTAGCGTCCCCTGGATTTGGTACGTTTATTACGGTGTGTCCAACGACAATCTTCAAATTGGGTGGAAATTTTTCTTCTATTATTTCTAAAACCAGAAAAGTTTATATTCAGTATGCATACTAAGGGATAGGTACAAGCAAATAATGAAACAAACAAACAAATCAATTAACCTAGTTCATACCTGATAGTGCTACACAACCTATTAATTTCAATGTTTCTAGCAATACTTCAACAGTTGCAAATGACCCAGCATTTTTCACCCATTTCTCAAGAATTATTGAAATCAACCCATACTCGTTTTCTACACCTAAAGTGTATTGCAGTTTAAGCCTAGCGTATTCGGTTGAAGGAAGATTTAATTCGGCATAGAATCGTCGCAAGTTGTTGATGAAATAGGGGTCTGAAGAAACCGTAATCGTTGCTGCAATTTCAGAGACGGTTGCAGATTTCTGGCCTATTATTCATGTTTTAGTGAGGGTGTAAGATATATGAATAAATAAATGTATTCAGTAAGTAAACTTACCCGTGATTGTCCGAGTTACATCCGCCATCATACAAATCTCTTTTCACACTGCACGAACGGTAAATCCCATCCAATGATAATTAAATATGTTAATCATCAATCTCGTAACAAATTGGTCAAGCTCTTTAATTATTACATTTTCGGTATGATAAGATTCAGTTTATCATTATTGAGGATTTTGTAAATCGTGGGGATTAACTATCAAAATAAAATACACATATGCTGCTGTAACTGTTCATGTTATAAATATGAGAATCATTATGACGAACGATAATGCCGCTTGAATACGACGGTGTAAACTAAGAATTGAAGGCTTAAACTGGATTGTAGTTAGGAATTATACCACGAGTTGGAGATTTAATTTAAAGTGAGATCATTATCAATGTATTTGGTCTGCATGTTACCTACTAGGCAAGAAATTAAGATTAACACACGACATGACTCAATGATGTAAAGGATGCCCGCATTTCGTTGACAGTTAACAAATTATTATTTCAATTGTTTAATTTTATTCATAATGTACTCTAATTAAAAGAAAGATCCTATCCAACTTAGAAAGGCCTTATTTCCACTATTCCTGCAAAGCGTTCCAACTTTATCCATTTTTACCCCGAGCCAGGGCTTATGTGATCCCTCTGTCTGTCGTTCGTCATCAAGGTAACTCAAGAACGCGTGATCGGATCGACCTGAAATTTTGCAGACATGCACTATGTATGTACAAAGCTAGGAATCAAGTTCGAAGATGAGCCAAATCCGTCCATAGGGGACCGGCAGGGGTCGATGGAACCCCCACTGGATTTGTTCCGCACCAAAAAAAAGTCATGAAAAATTTGTTTCTTTTCTCCTTTTATGCATTTGTGCACCAAATAAAAAAGACACTTTCCCCCTGTCTATTCTGCACCGAAAATTAGACACACTGGCTCGGGCTAAATCAAGTTGCACTGTAAGTTTTGTCATACTTATATACATAGATCAAAATCATTTTAAATTTCTATTTAAACTATTTATATTGCAAGCATACCGACAACCGGGTCGGAATTATTGTAAAAACGCAACCAGGGCAAAGGTAAACGAAGATGTGGTTATTGTTGGATAATCGTCTCGGCTCTAAGCGAATATTATACAGTGAGGTGAGTTAAACGGTGAGTTAAATGTAAATTCCATCTCATTTACTGGTTTATAGACAACTGCAACTTGAGGACGTTTATCCCAGAATTTGACACATATGCCTCTCCAGACAGATTGGTGCAATGTCGTTCCTCCTTGATGGCCTGCATTTTTTCTAAATCCAACAATTTGAACTTTACTAACACAGTCCTTTGTCACTTGCGTTTAATCGTTTCCTTCCTATTTTACATGGACGAATAGTACACGAAGCCTATGCAAAGTATTGATTACAAATATACCGTAAAAACTAAATTTGTGACCGGTTTCAAATGGTAGCGGGGTGTCGGGATGTAATTAATTAAATAATGACCGCGGGCTACTATACGATTTGAATATTTACGGTAACCAAATGTACGGCTCCCACCTTTGATTGTGACTCACCAATAAACATTACCCAGCACTGATACTGTATATCCGCAGTCAAGAAAACAAAGTCAGCAGTAAACACAACATACAGTAAGAATGAATATCATAGTCAAATTCACTGAAATGTTATAAACTGCAGGGAATACATAGTTCTTGTACAGGACATAAGATAAACAAATAATATAAGGGTATGACATACCAGATTGATTACAGCTCGCTATGCAATAAAAATGTGTACCTCATAAAAGTTAATGGAAAGATAAATGTAAATTTGATACTTGGTGTCGGTTAAAGTTCGCTCATGTCACCGGATGTTTGATAATACCATCAAATAAAATTGACGTCATCTTGTTAAGCTATACATAACTAATCAAATGACTCCCGTCAGTCGGTAATCAAATGACATATTACAAGTCAAAAACATTATCAGGGGATGCAAACACTTGAACCACCAACAAGTCCTTGAAACTCCCATGATTGTGCAATATTCGCATAATATAAACTGACTCTTTTGCATGGCTGAGCCAGTTTCTTTCCAAAATTCTAGTTGATCTATGGCTCTTAGCTTTTTGGCCTTGAAAACGAGGGTTTGGGTCACCTTAGTGTTCATTTTTGGGGAACCATTCGCCACCTCGTTTTTCCTTCCTTGGTACACAAAATTACAAAAATCCGTCGAGAGGCTTTCGTTTTCGATTAATGCACCAATTGAAGACGTACAGGCAAGCAGATCAACACATTCGGAATAACTAAGTAATACCCATATTCGGCATTTGTCATGTAGTGTATTTCTTACCAACATTTTTGACAGGAAATGGCAGTTGCATTGGTTCAATCAATTATTAGTGGACTATCTGGGATAGCACATTTGGCTGGAGTTGCTGCATTAATTAACACTGGAGAGGCAATCCTTTCATCACTATGTGCGGCTGTCGCTGCTAATCCGATAGCTTTTCTCGCAGGTGCAGCTCTTATTGCGTTTGTAGTGTTTTTGCCCGACATAATTAACCTGGTTGCGGACTGGATTGAGCGACTAAGGATTGCATGGGATCGGCTAGAGAAGAGCGTAAAAAGTAACATTGAGGAACTTAAAAAGATGACCAGATTCTAATACATACTGGTCGTAGAATTTGGAAGTTGTTTTTGTCAAATAATTGACTGTAATGACATATACTAATGCAATAAATTTTCTGCGTTAAAACGAATTAAGCATTGTCCAATTACCGTCTAAATTGAAGCGTCTCCTACTTGTTCTGGGATGTCCCGACTTTTAAAACTGATGCAGAGCGTAATATCAAACTCTAAAGTATTGAATCCAAACAGGTTCTGTAGAGCAAATTTTGGAGCTGAGAACTGTATCAGTCTTTCATTGCACTTGGCAGATCCATTAAGTTCCACTTTAAATGCATGTTATGGAGTTAAAGCATACTCGAAACAACCTTAATCAAAAGCTCACTCGGGGATAACAACTGGAAAGTTTTGCAACGTACTTATCAGAGATTTAGCTTAATGCGAATAAGAGCTACCATACCCGACATATTTAATAGTTAAATACAAAAGGTGTTTGAACACGTCTAATGAAATGAATACGCTGGATAGGCTAAACGTAGTTGCATGTAAGTTTCAAGTATCCACATTATGCATTTCATTAAACTGATATACAAGACGTGAATCAGCGTTTTCATGCAATAAACTCTTATAATTTTTTAGAAATTGAAAATCTCACTCCTGTTGATTTAAGAGGTCAAGGAAGAAGGGGGTAGATTGTTTATAACTTCCATCCATGTCCTCCCTTCTCATATTGCAACTTTTGAACTTTTTTCCTTGATTTCATCTCGATTCACAATATCATATCTTTGTCGAACAAAACAAGGATGGAAAAATCAACTGAACATTGGTTTCCAGTGCGGTCCAATGCAATGTACGTATTTAGCAGCTCAATCAAAGTACATTACATACACGCATACCACTGGAAACAAAGGACACCCATCATCACCTTCCCCGACTAACAACGAGTAGAGTGGGTTCTGTCGGTAGTGTGGGTAGATTTGCTATGACCATAGCCCACTCCTTTCTGATATGAATATACAAAATATATGCCGGACTTCAACATGTGCCTTTGTCGAGAACTCAACTGGTTCAACTAGGGAAGGAGTTTATAATTATCCCAACTTGGACATCCACCTGGAATAAACGATTCCTAAATTAAATAAAAGGTATAACCTCATCTTTTTATTTATTTACTTATTAACAATAGCAAGCATATTTAATTTAGAATTGACTAATAAGGCCGAATTTAAAGTTGAACTTGTCCAGAATCCTTTTCAAATACTTTATGTCATTCCAACTTTAAATGCAAAAGTTCATAAAATGCAATGCTAACCTTATACTTCTTTATTTTTTTCAATTTCAATTTTCACGTTTCAGGTACCAATCGGACTTTCAGTAACTATGACCCCCACCCGACTCTCACCCCTGCATTGGCTGCTAAAAATATGAGAAACGAAAGTGGGAGGAGGGTAAAACCCATTTCAACTCTTTCTCTACGTCCATGTCGACGTCGACATGCTGAGGCTGTAAATGTCGACATTGATTTACCTCGACTGTTAGATACGACTAACGTGTCGTATATAACTGAGCCGTGATGCTATGCCAATGATGTGGACGATGCGAATAGCA
>JAQIWQ010000583.1:0-15314 GCA_034695825.1 Folsomia inoculata
TATATGATGTATGAGTATATACCGAGTATCCTTTTGTATTGTTCCAGGTGTTTGGAAATTAATTCAAAGTCGAAACTTCTACTTTTGTGGTCGTTATATAAAGAATTTTTTAGTCTGGGGTGGAGATGGAGGAGATGAATGGGATATTTAAGCAGTTGACTTTGATTGTTTGTACAAATCAGACTTAGTTGTCTGTAAAAATGCTAAGTTAATGAAATTCAAAGAGTGTAAAAGGATGTAAATTTTTAAATGTTTTATTTTATTCGATTGACAGGAAGGGATAGGAAACCTGACTCCCATACTGAATTCTTGGAAGATAGGAGTCCAAAGAAGAGTTATGGAGGAGGTTGTGGGGGTGCAGCGTCCTCTGTAAATTTAAATCCGGCGTCGGTGGACACTTTGAAAAATCTTGTGAGCGTTATGGTCCAAATTGTGGCCCCCTACAAGGTCAATGTAGAAGATGGGGATCAGAAATCTAGCAATGAGCTTGTAAGTAAATATGATGAAGTAGTCTCACTCAAGTGATTGTTTTTCTCGACAAGGGGTACTTCATCATTCATGTATGTATATACATACTTTATTGTTTTTCCTCATAACAGATTGATATTATACGAGAAACACGAGGATCAGATTTAAAGAAGCATTTCTTTTCTCACTTGCCATACGTTTCTATTCATGAATCCAACAAGGAGAGTTTGACCACTGTGAATCTTGAACTGTTTTTGTTAGCTGCGCAACTTAGACTTTTGGATGGACAATTAATGAGTCGTCTAGAAATCTTGATTGATGGTTTGTGTGGATATTAATACCAGGAATGAATAAATTCTGACATGTATGACTATTTTAACAGAATTAATTGAAGGAGGAACCCTAAACTCGGAGCAGTGTGAATTAATTTTGAGGTTTTTGAGCTGCAGTGATCCCGTCGCCTCTGATCTTAGGAAACGTCATGTCAAAAAAAGGAAATGTTCCCTGTCAACTGATTTTATCTCTTGTGTCCTGTCGTCTAAAAATCATCGGAGAGAAATATGCAAATATTTGCAAAGAGTACTTCGACCTGAAAATACCAATGCTGAAGAAATGTTTCTAGTTCAAAGCTTAGAGTGGGATGTGATAACGCCTAAATTACTTTCAAGCTTTAGTAGAATCAGTTTCAAGTGGTTGAACCTTCTGACGTCAATCGTCATTCGTCAGCTGTCGTCCGATGTCAAATACCAACTATTGAACAAAATTGGATGGTTTCAAGGTGACGATAAAATTGATGATTTAAAAATTTAATCCACGATGTATTCAATGTTGGATTTATTTGCAGTGCAACTGTTGGACTGTCCACCTCCACCTGCAGTGTGGAATGAATGTGTCCGTCTTTTTTGGTATGCTGATGCCCTGTCCGAATTTAAAGAAGCATTTGAGGAAAAATTGCCTGAAAACGTTTCAGAAATTGTGTCATCCTTGGAAGAATGTTATTCAATGTCATAGGCATTTTGTGAATTTCGTACCAAAGTTTTGTTGTTTTATTGATTTATTGAAAAAGTTGAATGAATTTTGATAGAAAATTACGGTTGGTATTCGTATATAATAGCAAAATTCAAATTCAGATTTTGAAAGTCAATTTAGTTGAAGTGTGTCAGGGTTAGAACATTTTGGATTTGGACACCTGGCCCGAGGAGGAAGGTTTTATAATTTTTTTCGTCACTGCAGAAATAACACGTCTTGAAACTGAATGTGGCATGGCGAGTAAGGCAGCGACGAAAGTGAATGTATATCATGACGACGAGGGCATTTGTATTTTGTTAGGGTTAAATAGTTTATCCGCGATCGAAGCTGCCTTGTTGACGATAGAGTTGAAAAAGCTTTGGTTATCAGCGTAAACATGATGCCCAGCATCAGGTATAATCTGTGAAAGCAAACGAGTATTATTTAATGAAATCCATGTTATACAAAATTAATCCTCATAAATTCTTACATGAAATTCCGTATGAGTCTCCGTGGGTCGCATCTGTATCAATTTTTCCTTTGATAATTTTTGTATCCATGTCTTTTCTCCGTACATGACGGTAACGGGAACATCTGGCTGTAATTGTTCTAGCCTTTCACCCATTGGATGTTTAGCCCAACCAAAATAGTTCATCATTGTACGAAATGCTTCTTCCCCAGTGGGATTCCCTGCGTTGCAATGATAAATGTATTCTGCTATATTTGCAACACCGTCTTGATTCAATGCTTCGAATTTGGATACCAAGTCTGGGCGAACTCTCCCAATTAGTCCAGGTCCTGAAACAGATTTGGCCATGGTTAGTTAGTAACTTACTTTTTAGTTTTAGGTTCTGATGATTTACCATATGGACCCATCGCTCGCACAATAGCTAATGGATTAATATGTTGTCCAACAGTAGTGATGACTTTAAGTTTGAGGGATCTTTCGACTGGAAGAACGTTATCTATTTGGTCCGGCTTGTCTGGGAAGCCCCAAGGATCCGCTAGCACTAAATGGGCCACTCTGCGCCACCAACCACAATGAAAAATTAGATAACCTCATTGACAAAACTGAATAGGGTCAGTGATTGTTTGTTACCTTTCAGGGTACTTTAAGGCATACGCTGCAGAAATGAATCCTCCCATACTGTGTCCTAGAAGAACGAATCGTTCTAGCTTCATTTCCTTTCTCCAAGCTTCAATAGCTTCGACATGTTGGGTCTCGGCTTCTAAAGCATCTCTGGAAAATTTTGGTCTAGAACTCCGTCCGAAACCTAGTTAGTAGTGTACAAAAAAACGTTTAAAAGCAATATTCATTGATATTCAAATGTAATGGCATGGCATGACTAATACCGACCGATGAGATCCATTGCGTATAGTGGTCGTTGTTCGGATAAAGCATCGATATTTAGAGACCACAACCCCACAGAGGCACACAAACCATGAATAACGACCAATGGCATATTTTGTGAATCCTTGTTAAAGATGACGGTCCAAACTTTTCGTTGTTCTGGTTTTCCCCAAAGAGACCACTTGCAGGGGGATTTTTGTTCACCCGTTCCAATGTCTACCCATCGACCTTCATACAGTGTCTTTACGTCTATATCAATCAAACAAAACATGGGAATTAGTGTGATGGCAGATTAATTAATTAATTTGGGTTGACTATTGACTTACATGACAAAACCCTTTTCTCTGCCTGTTCCAAAAGGAGAGGTGATGTGGGGACCCATCTGCAATATCTTGTATACCACCTGAATGAATGCAACAGAATTAAGTGGTTGTGTTTGATCTTGACCTTACTTGAATTGACCTTACTTACCCCTCAGTTTTTTCATCTTCCTCTGGTTTAATAGTGTTTGTCTTCTGGTCCAAAGTTTGAATAGTGGCGTTGGCGTCGGCGTCAGTATGAGCTCGTACAAAACCTTTGAGGGCTTCTTCGGAATCCATGGGCATTGGCATTTGTTCGACGCCCAATAACTCGTCCACCACGTCCTCCTCTTGAGGTGGTGGTGGGAGTGGGTCCTTATTCTCCGCAGTAGACATCTCTGTATTTATAACCAAACCGAACCCCAGACCAGGAACGACAGAAAATGTGACCGACCACCAGGAAGCAGATTGACTCTCGAGTGAAGGATTGATGTTGTTTTCTGACAATTAATTAGTCTGCTCTGGCAACCAATTATGATGATAATGTTCTGTCGAGATTTATTATCTTATCGAAGCAACACACATTACACGACACACTGAACTGTACTGCTGAAATGAATGATATGATGCAAGGATAGGATGACTAAGCTCAACTAATGATAGATAATTTAGTGACTTTGCAGATTTCTCTTGTTTTTATGCGCTCTACTTTATTAACCAACACTCGTCAATGAATATACCAGATCATTATAGACCCAGTCAGATTCATTATAGTATGAATATGTATGAGAACCAGTATGGTTGAGTTGCAAAAAAACTGAGACCCACCAAGGCCAACCCCCACCTCCATTTTATCTCCTCCTCCACTGTCTAGATTTCAATATTTAATGTTAATCCCTTTCATAGGGTTGCTGAAAGATGCATGAAAAAATTACACAAAATCATGCACTACTTTTCAAATGTTTATAAAATACGGTTGTAGATGAATGAAAAGTCTTGTAGTTGCAAATTTCGCAAATTTGCATTGATGGTGTGTGTCTGTCTGGTACTGTTTGAACATTGAAGGGTTGACACAGAACAAAACACCCATCGACTGACCAACCACAACTGAATTAATTTTGATGACACCACTCTAACTGCTTTCGGATAAAAAACCCAGAACCACACCCTCCAATCAATAAAGTAATAGCTTCCTAAAGAGACTCATCCTTGTGGTGAGGCCTGACTGAGGGAGGTGCAGGAAGAGTAGACTAAAAGTTGCACCATTTCCACAAAATAAATCCCAGTGTTCAATCAATGCTGGAGTGACTCAGTTTTTACACATCATCAAACAGCCAGCGAATTATTTACTTTTTCTATAAAAATTAATTAATATTATTTGATTAATTAAGTAATTAAAGAGTGATTTATTATCATCATGGCCAGCGATGACAGCTTTCTTCGTACTGCACTTGCTAATGCAAAGGTAACTTTAGATTTTTTTAAATTTTAAATGACTTAATTTAAAAAAAATGAATAAAATTTCAGTACCGTGATGCAGACAAGACGAGGAAAACTGTTTTGGAGACAATTAATCATTACAAAGGACTCAAACCTATTGTCGACACTTTTGGTAGGTTAAAAAATGTATAATAAATTATGAATTTATAAAATAATTCCTGTTTTATTTTAGTATTCAACAATGGGTCAACTAAACTTCTTTTGGCTCTTAAAGGGACTATCCCTGTTTCTTATAGAGGTATGTCAGAGGTCATTTTGGTTTATTTTAATATGTATTTTAGTTAATAATTTTAATTTCGTGTTGTTTTAGGGACGATATATCATATCCCCATCACCATTTGGCTATTGGATACACACCCCTTTAATGCCCCCATGGTCTATGTCAGTCCCACTCCTGACATGAGGATTAAAGTTTCTAGACATGTCGATCACAATGGAAAAGTTTATTTACCTTATCTGCACGACTGGAAACATGTAAACTTAACTTATCCTTATAAATTATAATAAATCTAGTCTAATTTGTTGAGGAATAATGTTTATTTAGAGCACTTCGGATCTAATGTGCCTCATCCAAGTGTTGATCATGACGTTTCAAGAACAGCCCCCAGTGTATGCTGTTCAGCAACAACAACCACTACAGCAACCACAGCCAATCTCATATCCACCTTATCCTACTCAGCCATCCTATGGAACACCTTATCCTCTTGGAGGAATCCCATCAATGCCAATGCCCATGCCGGTAGGTGGTGTTGGTGGGGGTGGGGGAATGCCTCTAGCGCAACCTCAGCAACCTCTTTCAAACGTTCAGCCTGCAGCCACACCCACATTCAATTTTAGACCCAGTCTCGTCTCTGCTTGTGAGGAGAAAGTTAGACGTAGACTGGAAGATGTTTACCTGTCCACGGAAATCATCAAAACTGTATGGTTTTCTTTGTATTTTGCAAATTGATGTATACATGAAGAGTTTTATTCTTGTTTTAGACGGGAAAACAACTTCGCGACGGGCAACAGAAATTAGAAATCATGATGAAACGACTAAGCGATGAAAAAACAGTGTTGGAACGGAATATTGAGTCGTGTCAGAAAGAATGTGCGGCGCTGGATGAAAAAATATTAAAATCCACTACTGAAGAAAATACTGCCAACATTGATGATGCCATTCAAGCTCCTGCTCCATTATACAAGCAGTAAGTAATCAATCAAATCACCATTTGAATTTAGTTGATTAATTAATGGGGTTGATTAATTTACTTGTTGAATTTTTATTTAGAATCGTCAATACGGTAGCAGAAGAGGCTGCACTAGAAGATACGATTTATTACTTGGGTGAAGCACTTCGAAGAGAGCAGATGGATTTAGATCAGTATCTCCGTACGGTGAGACAATTGTCCCGAAGGCAATTTCTGCAAAGAGCAATTCTTAAAAAGTGTCGACAAAAGGCTGGATTCGCTGGATGAAGAATATTTCAACGCTAGAAACTATCGTATGATCGTATGTAATAACCAATTCAACACGTAAATTTTTATTCAGATATATACATTATCTAAACAAGCAGTGTATGGTTTCTCCAATTTAAGCATTATTTTTTCGTAAATTTTTACGAGAATATTCTAATTCCTGATGTGCTTTTGAATAATTTTTGTTCATTGCATATTGCATTGCATTGTTAGAATACATATTCAACTCACTCTAGTTCGTTTTTACAAGTGTTATATAAGATTAAAACTTTACTTTATACAACACTATACCAGAAAACCAAGCCAAGCCAGCCATTTGACACCCGGATTTGAATGGTAACGAGGTTCGTTAGGATTACCGATTAAGCGTACGATTTTTACGTTCTAAAGAAACGCGTAGTTTCAATTCAACAAATGCAATTTTATTTATTGGCAATAAATTCTGAATACGAACAAGTCTGTGGGTGTATCTTGCATGATTAGTAATTGTTTGTAAACTATTTTTTTTATTTCACGGCTGAATATTCAAAAGGTTAAGGTAAGTTTTTGTTAAAACAGGATTTATTTGACAACAGAAATCTGGAAACTAAGCACATTTTTATAGAAGTTTCTGTAGAGGAGGAGGAGTAGGCGGAAATAAGACAACAATGGTTGCCGAAACACAAACTTCCACGAGTCTGTTATCCGTGTGCAAAATACTTGCACGAAAATCAACTGCTGATCCAGCCAAGATGTCATTAGGGACCACAGCGTATTTGGACGTGTACACAAATCCAGGTTGGACGGAAGAGTTTGAAAGTTCTGCATTAATGATTTGCATGCAGAATCCAGCATCCATGCAAATTTCAACCAAAAGAGTTAAAGATGGTGCTGCAGAACCTGCAATGCATGGAAGCAATGGTATTTTAGGTATACAATTTTAAAAAGCAACGTAAAACGTTTGAAGTACAGTACTTGGCATAAAATCAAGTTCGCAGTTGTAGACACGTCCTGGGTAGAAGTGGCAGGTTGAGATACATTCGTTTATTCTTAATTCTCGAAAAGTACCAACACCCCCACATCTACTGATGGGATCAATCACGTCGGATTGTATGGGTGGTAAAAGTAGGCAAAGAATAGTGCCCAGAACCAAAACCGAAAACATTTTTCTGACCGTTATTTACTGCAAAGTGAAGTATTTAATATCGTTTAGTCAAGTAAAATTGGAATGATTTGATTTGTGCAGTACTTTGTATTTATAGACGTTATGAAATCTTTATCTTTAAAAAAAAGATTGAAATTGAGTGATGTTTAGTTTTATGGTGATTGATTAGGATAGAACATTGAAACAATGAATGAACCTTAAAAAATATTTGTATACGTGGTTGAGATAAAACTTGATAAGCTTGGAGAGGTGGAAAAAGTAATGAAAAAGGAATGAAATTGCACATTAATTTTGATAATCGCATTTGCAAATCATGTGCAAATCACGCATTTTTGCAAAGTTTTCATGGAATTCGGCTCAGTTATTCAATGAATTTTCAACGTATTATCTGTATTATCTAGTCAGGCAGAATTCCAGTAACTTATCTTTCAAAATGTTCTGAAGTATTTCCATACAGCGAAACGCTACGACTACGTCTGAAAAGGATTGTAAAATGGATAATTTCAATTTCATGTAGAAATCAATGTGAGAATGAATCGAATTAATTAAACCCTTTTTTATTTCTTTCAATCAATTAAAACTAGTACAATTTGGGGAACTTTCTAGCACATTGTCCATTTTATGCATCATGATTTCAACAATCTAAAATATAGGTATTTTCATTCATTCAGTTCTGAAGAAACGAGTATTTTCAACAAATAAAATTTGATTTATTGGCAATAAATTCTGAATGAGAAGGTTGACAAAGTGAAAAGAACAATAATCGGAATGAAGATATTTTCACTGGTAACTTTATATAAAAAACATTACGTGGATACGAATTGATTACTGTTGCATTTCTTGCATTCTGAAAACAAATTGCCATCATCAATCTTCATGAGTAATGCAGAACAGTTAATCGTAGCTGATGACCGTTTACACGTGAATAAAGGTTGAACAGAACTGAGCAGAGCACTTTAGAATTAAGCAAGTGCGTGAATTATGTATAATGAATTCATTACTGATTAGGTTGAATCTGTGTCTGCTGCTGCTGTTGCTGGTGCTGCTGAGTGACCCTACAAGGAAAAATTAATCAATTCATTGGTAGCCCATACTATCCACATATATAATTACACAATTATTTTGTTGATTTACCGTTCATGAATCTGTCTCAAAATGGAGAAACTGGAATCAAATCGTTTTTCATTATATGCACTAGCCTCCTTCCATCTCTGTCTAATGAGATTCCAACGATCCAAATGAGTCTGAAACAGATACGCTGGTGATGGAGCGTTCTCATCTTCCTGTAATGTAATACAAACAATACAATGTCACATCATAGCAAACTATTTTTAATGAACTAATTTCTTACATAATTGATATCAAAATCATCCCCTTCCCTTGGCAATAGGGGTGGGACCCGAACCCTGATCAAATTTCCATACTCATCATACGGAAGTGGTTCTGGTGCGGGAAGTCGATAAACTTCTTCAGTCTCTCCTTGATACTCCAATTCTGAGAGGGTTGACTCTGTATCGTCCTCCCGTTTTGGTTGACGCCTACAATGAAACAAACAGCAACTTAAAAGTGTCCTGATTTGGTATAATTATGAAATAAATAACTTACTGATGAGGTTTATTTTGCATCCAAGCTCTACAAATGGGATACAATGGTGTTGATTCGTCAAACTGTGCCAGATCGACCCCTCTATCGAATAGTTTCATGACAAATGAAGCTTGAGGTTTAGAAGGGAGATCACTAATAGATCCGGAACGTTTCCTCTTTTTTGATCCAGATCCAAACCGATAATTGCCCAGACTGCGATTGCTAAGCCCTGAACCAAGTTGGCCGGTGGACATTCTGACATTAAAATAATAATTTGTAAACTAAAATGATAATTTGCAACGAAACTAAAAGTAAAAAAGTTACTTACAGCCGGTTTTCATCATTTTCAGAATCGCTTTCCTCATCTTGAAGAAAATTGTCTTGGACCATGTGCTTCAAGACGTTTTTAAATCGGTTTCTAGCTTGTTTAACATTCTGGTCTTCTGTACAGTAAAATAAATTTATGGGTTAATTGATTTTACCATTTCAATCAAAATAGTTCTAAGATAGAATTTGAATGTGTAAATTTATTTACCTGCCAATGCCCGTTTTGGCCGACCATTTGGATCCATCATCATCATTCTTGTACAAATTTGATTAAATTGATGTCAAACCTTGTACAAATTAAAATTTACAGCCAAATATTTCCGAAACTATTTATTTTTCCGGTTAAAAAAGTGTTGTTTTGGGATAATGAAAAACGAAGCGGAGGCTGGTTTTGGGGTAGGACGGCGCTCATATAATCAATCAAACCACCACCATTGTCACAGATTCTAGTCTCACTCCGTCCCATTCAAAACGGAATAAAAATTCGTTTTTTAACCTTTTCATTTTGTATTTTGATAAGCAGTTAAGCAGGTATGCAGTACCGTGTGCAGAAGGAAATGTAGTGGATAAAAGATTATGCTGTTTTTATCATTGTAGGTATACGAATATTATTAAGTATAGGCACGGACAAGAAGATGTCGGATGTCTGAAGAGTCTCAATGTGCCTCCCCTCATATCCAATAGGGCCATGGACTTTGATAAGCTAAGATAAGGTAGTCTAAGTAGTATGGTCTTGACACGAGCACAATTGTACCCATGGTATGAGAAAAAGTGATTTGTAAACTTGATGGGTAGGGTTGGTGGGTGGGGTTGGCGTTTACGTGAAAGATCATCCATCTTTCGGTTCCTTTTTGGTCTCTCTTTATTATCTATAGGTACTTTATGTAGGGAATGTGCAGAAATTTGGCACAACATTCCATACCACCCTCACCCTACCAGTATTACATTCCAAGACAATAGAGTAGGAGCAAAAGAGGAAGGAGCAGAATAGGAAGAGAGAAAGATAAATGTGGAGAAAGTATGTGCATCCGGCACCACTCGAAACGACCACCACCAACCAACTCGTTTGCTTTCACCTTGTACTTTCTTTTTTGGGCATTGCATTGCATGGCATGATGTCACGGGTAGCCCAGGCCAGACCACCCAGAATAATAACCCCCATCCACAAACCATGTAGATATATCCCAACCCAGTCCCGTCCAGGAGAAAGTGCTCTCACTCAATGTCAGAGTCAGTAGTACTAGATCCGTTATTTCGTGACAAAATTTGTGGGTGGTATTGATGTTGGGGAGAGCGTTCGAGTCTGAGCGGATCGATAGATGAGCGCTTGGCTGGCTTGGACTATGACGAGAGAGAGAGAGAGAGGACTTTTAGGTTGACTGACTGACGTAACCCACTTTCACCCACCTCTGCTTCCTACTTCACCTCCCTTTCTCCCTACATACAACTCGTTATTTATCTCATTCATAAGCATCCAATGGAATGCACTAGACTGGAGAAAGTTCTTGTTAACCCTTCCCTTCCTATTCTTATTCTTCATCTTTACACTTAATCACCAGAGAGAGAGAGAAAGAGAGTGAAAATATTGCTCTAGGCAAATTATCCAGTACGTATATGTAATTACTGGACTGGAACAAACCAACGGTTCATCCCTCTGTTTCTGTCAGTTCAGTGGTGTGTGGTGTAAAGTGAAAGTGGACAGTGGAAGTGGAAATCAAGTCTGGTCTAAACGGGATCTCGTGTACATATCTTTTCGCAGCAATAACTCGTCTGATTTCTGTAAGATGATATTTTTTAACTAAAGCTTTTGCTACACATAAGTTTAATGCAGGAATGAAATGGTCTCGTATCGTAATCGTTATATAATATAACAATGTAACACTATACGTATTATAGTGTTACATTGAACTGTCTCGTTATTTAACTAACTGATACAGCATGTAGTTGTAGTGTGATGTAGTTACATATTCAATTGCCATGCTTGAATCTGCAATACCATATCATTAATCATCGGTGGTAGGTGGTGGATGATTAATTGGTGGTGGTATTCCAATCAATTCAAAACTATTAATGCTACAACAACTGTATAATACATTATGATATTAATGCATCTGTTTGTTTAAAATGATGCCATGTGCATGTCCTATAATTGTAGAATGTAATAAAAAGTGGTCATGTAATGTAATTGACAGGTGCTTGGTACAATCTATTCATAAGAAGGAATTAACGGGAAAATGCCTCCCCCACCTCCCGCACCGGAACCAATGTCTGAGCTTGAGGTACTCCAACTCAAAGCTAATCAGACTACCGATGAGGTAACACATAATACGAAAAACATGTCATAAATATAGATTCAACGATATCTAAACTATGCAATTTCAGTCCTTGGACAGCACAAGACGAATGTTGGCCCTTTGCGAAGAGGTAATCAACTGAAGCATTTCTGTGTGAATTTGATTAGAAATGTCCTTAACGATATTTAGAGCAAGGAGGCTGGGATTCGTACACTGGTGGCTTTGGATGACCAAGGAGGTCAGCAGTACATTTAGTTGGATAAATGGATTCATTATGTGATTCAATGATAATGCAACGATTGTAATGTTTCAGAACAACTTGACCACATTGAGTCTGGGATGGTTCAGATAAATGAAGATATGCGTGAAGCTGAAAGGAATTTGCAGGGCATGGAAAAGTGTTGCGGTTTATGCGTTCTCCCATGCAACAAGTAAACACTCACAAACAACGAACGACCATGAATAAGTCTGTCAGTGTCGGTATAATTATGTCCGTTATTTAAGGTCCAAGGACTTTAAAGAAGACGACAAAACGTGGAAAGGAAATGAGGATGGAAAAGTATGCAACAGTCAACCAGTACGGGTTTGCGACGGGGCAGGGATACCCGCGTATGGGGGCTATGTCGCCAAGTAAGTATAGGCTGGCTTTACTGGGGATGGTTAGACGACGATAATTTTATAATATTTTGTTATTCTTCAAGAATAACTAATGATGCCCGAGAAGAAGAGATGGAAGGTAACATGGGCCAAGTGTCCACAATGGTTGGGAACCTTCGAAACATGGCCATTGACATGGGTTCAGAAATTCAGAACCAGAACCAACAACTTGATCGCATTAACCTCAAGGTGCGTGCGATTAATGATGGGAACTTTTATCAAAGTAATTAAAATCTAAGGATTTAAAAAAAAATTTTTTTAGGCCGGCTCCAACGAGGTGAGAATCAAGACGGCCAACGAACGCGCAGGGAAGCTCCTCAAATAAAACTGCCCCAGCAAAGAAAAAAATATCAAGTAACTTCAATGAATGTCTTCAATTTAAATTTTGTGTAAGTAGCGTAGCGTTGCGCGTCGCGTTGCGTGTTACTCGTGGCGTGGTATAAGTGGGGTTGACGCAAACTCAACTCAATCCACCGATATCATCTCGTCTTAAAAATACTTTTTTCAACTTGTTCAAATGAATCACTGGAATTTGTTCAAAATTGGAAATCCGACTTATCAGAAACTAAACTCTTTCAAAATCCTGTCAAACTAAATCATTTAAACAAAATTCGGGAATATTTTCCTATCTCAAAATTTGGCAATTGTGTATTGCATTCCTTCCTCCAGAAATATTGGAATGAACTGAAAACTTGCAAATTAATTAATTAGCAAATGCAGGAGCTAAATAGATTCATTCATGGACCTACTACATAAATAAATATCATATGGCAAAGGTCAAATAAATGCCACTATACTAACCACATACATACATCAGTATCAGTATAAAAACAGTAGTCTCAAGTTTCGAAATAGGTAAACTAAACACTGGTGGGTGGGGATATTTTTCGATTAGGAATTGTGGATAAAATCATGTCAAAAATAGGTAGCAAGTAATTGAGATAACAGATTTTATAATTAATTACTTTTAGAAGCCAAGGTACATTAAGTATTATATAATTATGCAATTAATTGGTGTTTAATAAGACATGTAAGGGTTAGATGGAAGAGATAGAATCAATTACATTTGGTATTACATAAATCAATCGCAAGGTATTTATGGCAGGTAGAAGACAGAGTGAGATTTTAATTTTTATAGACATTAATTAAACGTCATTAATTGTCATTAATTAAAAATGTAATTGATTAATTACCATGACAGAAAGTGTCAAATTTATTTCTGTTATGTAAGACATTAAAGTACACCTTAGAGTAATTATTAATTACTCTAAGAAGTAGACATTTACAGGACAACGACATGTATTGTTTAATTGATAATTTCGTTGTTTTTTACGTTGTAAAGTGCTAACAAAATACTGTAAATTGTTAATTGTTGTCGTGAGGAACCAAATTCATATGCAATATACTGAAAAGGTACATATTTTTGATTATTTTCACAAGTGCTGTGAATTTAACGAGCGATGCATGCATTATTTGCCATAGTCATAAAATTATTACTGTAGTAACGCCATACATGCCGCTTTCGGTGTCGTAGAAAACATAATCTGCACCATATAGTTTAGTTGTTGCATAACTTTCACCTGGTTAATTTTTGTTACAAACGAGAGTCTCTACTTTTCTATCGAATACTAACAAACATATGAATGACCAGGTCAGGTCAGGTCGGGTCAGATTTACCGTATTTTACATCAACATCAAGGTCAACCACTCTTTTATTCAATGGTTAAAATCAAATCAAGTCAATAATCAAAGAGACTGCTGGATACGTATTCTGAAAAAATATCATCTCTCTCTTTAACAAAAATGAATCTATTTTGTTGGAAATCATTGAAATCAATCATGAATATCCTCTAACTGAATACGAGAAATATGTAGTAGTAGATGTAGTTGCAGCAGATGTATGCAAAATTATTGGTCCAAATTAAATTGTAGCAACAATGAATGTACAAAAAGAAACAAAATTCTAAATTTTGCCAATGAAAAAGTAGAATGGATGGATTGGTTAACATTTTCACAGTATGTACATATTATGCAAACAATTAATTAAATATGTAGAAGCATTAGTTAATACATTTAAATGTAAGCTAGTAAGGCTATACTAATGTGTACTTAGGCAGCTTTGTGTAAGACGTGTTAATTGTTCTGTATTTGCACAAAAGAACCCAACTTTCTCTTCTTCTTGCATGTAAACTTTCTCTAAGAATACTATGAACAATTTTATTCTAATTATTGAAATAATTGTTGATTGAAACTTGTCAAGTTTCTCTATAGTCAATTATTGTGTATGTGTATTTAAATGTAGGCATCATCTTGTGTATGTAAAAGTACACAGGAATGCATTCTAGTGACCTGTTTGACATATGTAAAGTAAGTAAATTAAATGATGGACATAATGCTGCAATGGAGATTAGGAGAGTATACATAAATGTTGTTTCTACGTTAATATTTAAATGCTGAAAATGCAATTATTTAAGTAGTCTGAACAAAGGTGCTTTTTGTACCTGTTTTTATAGTTTTAATATTTGTGTATCATTATTGATTTGATTGCTTGTATCGTATTTAGTACTTGACCTTAATAATGCTTACCTCATTTGTTAAGTAATTAATTAGCATAAAGTAATTATGAAATATTATGTATGTAACTATGCAAAGAAAGGTGAGTAAATGAAAAGTAGAAGTGTTTTAAAAAGTAGAACTATTTGGAGTACATTGTTAAAGCCTTAATTCTGCTGCATTTATAGTGATATTAGATTAAATAAAGGATTAATTGTCTCTTTTTAACAATTTATTGATTGGGCATTATTTAAATATTCACATAAATGCATCATTTCTTCGTGATACTTCAAGCCGGATAATGCAGGAAATTAAAAAAGAATGAAATGCACTCTTTGATGATACAAACAACGGTATGAACATACTGGTTTTTATTATCGACAATATTTTATACATGGTACAAATGGCAGTGTATACAAAACCTTGATTATATATAATAACGACGAATAATGAATATAAAGACCACTACCACTACTGTCCCTAAATATGTCGTATGTATTAATCAGCTATCGTAGTAGATCATGTCAATCATGAATCAATTAATTAGAAGGGTAGAAAATGGGCATCAGATAACATCAGAAACCATGAATACAACAAATTTACCCTTTACCTCTTGACATTCTTTCGGTTATGAATTACGTAACAATTTTGATTTCTGATTTATATTTCTAG
>JAQIWQ010000584.1:0-15296 GCA_034695825.1 Folsomia inoculata
TAGTTTAATTCATCAAAATCTGTCTTACGATTAATCACGTAATCGTTGTCGTCGTCGAACAACGAGTAAGTCTTTCTCGTACTTGGGTTAGGGTTAGCACGGAACTGAAAATAAATTCGATATCACTAACAATAAGTACTAGCACGATTCTTAATCACTGTAAACAAAATAAACAAAACAACTTACAACACGAATTGGAAGACTGATGTCGAGGAACTCTTCATGTGATCGTTTCACATTTCTGCACTTCAAACATTCCTGAAACGTCACAAGTTCACCTCCAAAAATCTCGTCAACAAATGTTTTATGGTAAAGTTTTCGATCCCACATTTTTAACTGCAAAAGTAATTGAAGACAAATTAAAGAATTAATTATTATCTTTAAACACAGTATACACTAATCACAATTTTGCATTTGTGTACTCCATACCAATTCTGTTAACTTTGGATCGCAATTCTTTCCTTCATTCCTCTTCACTCCGTACCGTTGCATAATTGCAAGTCGGAAGGACTGAAATTTGTAACACGAGAAAATACACATCAATTCGGTACCAAATTTTAATATGAATATGACCACTCGGGTGTCTTACTCGAATTTGATCTTTTTTCATCATGTCCACAACTGATCTCAACAGTTCATGAGAATCGTGTTGATGCCCCTATAGAAATTGAAAATATGTCGTTATATTCCCGTGCAGCTTTTCCCACTTATATTTATATTCAATGCAATTGTAGTTTGGACGCATTAAAATAATAAACAAATAAAATGTACATACCAGTCGAAAGTGTTTACTGACAGCAAGTTGAATACCCCTGGGACTGTACGTCGAACGGGAATACATTCTTCGCTCCTCAGTGTCCGGAGACGCATCGGAGTTTCTCGTTATCTCTTTAAAGCAATGACGTAACTTTGTGGTCATGCTTTCCCTTGGAATAAGTGGTCTTAGTCTTAGTGGTTTAGCAAGTTCTTGTTCCAATTCCTTCTTCCACATTTGTTTTTCAGCATCCCCACTTCCATCTGATTCTGACTTTCGGGAAGACCGACTGCTGGCAGCATCCAACAAACTATCAATTTCGGTTGACGGACTGATTTCCCCACTACCGCCTTCGGAAGAATCCGCACTAGTGCTTGGTTGTGATGAATCTGCTCCGCCGTGAATCCATAAAGCTCTTTCAGAATCGGACGAAAACTCCGCATCATCGTTTTCATTGTTTCTTTCGACACATGGGTTCATAATTTGGACGCAAGGATCTTCGGGTGACACCAGAATCTCAATAAGGTTTACACTTCCGTACAAGTCCAGCTTGCCAAGTAAACTGCGCGTTCGGGATAAGCACTGCAGTGCTGAATTCATAAAACATGTATTTCCTAAGTTATCTAAGCCCTGGAAGAAACGATGAAAAATATCGAGCTCAAATGTTTTGAACATATTACTTATTATTATTTATTCCAATCCAAAAAGGTTTTGATCTTACCAACGGCCATTCTACACCTCCGCTATCTCTGTCCCACCGATTAAATGAATTTGAAGTACTTGCAGAAGACATTCGATTAGTGTTCTGCTTGCTCTTCATAGTAAACGGCTTTGGTGGTTCAACTTTAGGAACTGGAGGAGGGGGTGGGGGACCCAAAGCGATTGGAGGCGCCATAACACGGCCATGTGATTGTGCGAATGCGGATTTAACCTTGTGGTTTCGTTTTATATGTGATATACAATCCTTGAAAACTGGCGAACTGGAATCAACTTCCCTTTGGCATTCGAAGCACCTACAAAACCAGTTTTAGGACAATTTAGAAGATTTGTGTACACAACTATTGGATTGAATTACAATCACACAAATACCATGATCTCTCCAAATTCTCATCCAACTGGACTGCAATACTGTGACAATCGGATCTAGGAGTCCTGTAATGCAACTTTATATGACCACCTCCTGCTCTTTCGTCACCACACCCAACATAACCACACTGAAGGCACATCCACTGCTTCTACAAGCATTAAAAAGAAGACCCAACAAATAAATATATCATCGTAAGCTGAACCATACATTGGGTTTAGTTTCTTACCGCACTAATAGCTTCACAAGTATCTTTTGAGCACGCTATTTTAATATCTTGCTTCAACGCTTTCCTTATCCCGGCTGAAAATACATTACAAACAAAATAAATTATTAAAAAGTGCTAATCGCAATAATTACATACAAAGCTACGCAAGACGTACCCAGGCTCTGAGCCTTGACCGTATGAGGGCATTTGGAGGAACCCCCATCACCAGATCCATCAGTACTCGTTGCAGGTGGTGACATGTTTGAATCAACAAATGGATCCTCTTCCTGATCTGGACCAAATCCACTGTCCCCAGTTTGTGTATTATCAAACCCTTCCAACCACTGATGAACGTTGTTAGAAGAGCTGAAGGTACCAGTTTCCTGTTGAGGTGTTGGAGACGTAGACGATACCCCACCTGAGGAAACTGGCAACCACGGATCAACCGTTGAACTAGAAGGAAATCCCTCAGCTGGAAATTCCGTAAAGCTCGATTTGTGTTCTTCTTCTCCCCCTTCTAAATCTTCTCTTCTAGGAAGGGACGACGACAGTGGGTCTCGGTCCATATCAGTAATGACTATTCTTTCTCCATTTCATTCTTTCGTTTGGGGTTTGAAAATATTTTCAACTTCAGGTGCACAAAAACCCTAGACACGATGAATAGTATGTCCCAAACCAAGAGAAGATGAATATAAATATAACCAATTAAACTTGTTTCAAAAATTCTCCCGTTCTCCCAAAAAGACTCTCGATCTTGATTCTCAATCCCTGCAAATAATCAAAACAAAATCAGCAATTACAACAATGACATAGAAATTGAACTGAACAAACGTTAAAAAACACTGGATACGAGTAGAATTGAAGGAAAAAAAGCAAGAGGAATGAAAAAGTAAAAATATTACGTCATCCACCTATTGATTGACTGTATTTGTTCTGATGTAGTTGTGATGTGTATGTTTGTTGGTTGACTGATATATTTAAACTACTGACTGCGTAATTATCAAACAAAGAAAACATCAAAATCAATCAACAAAACCTAATTGCAATTGATGATTTCCTAAATTCTTAAAAAAACTAATTGTAAGTTGCACTTGACACAGAAATACAGATAAGTACTCGCCTCATCACTCACTGGATTGAAATCTTGCGAAATTCCTTTAACGTTTTTTACCCAAATTAGTTTTGTCCAAAGGTGAGAAAATAAAGACTGATGAATAATTTTACTCTCATCCACCATCCCCTCCTGCCCTTCTTCCGGTTTCTCCCTCAGCCAAGCCCCCACCTCTCTCACTCACTTTTCACTATACACTAAATTCAGCTATTAAATTAGTCCAGCTCAATTTTATTTAAACACACATAAAGGTCTTTGCAAAAGTTAAAAGAGTGCGAATTCTGTGATGGATTGTGTATGAATGATGGTGATGGTGGTTGTTGGATGATGTGCGGTGGTGGTGGCCAAGTAAAGTAGGCGAAAAGAAGAGGAAGGTAAAGTGAAATTGCAATTCTCATCAAATGAGGAAAGTAGCGGTGGATTTGAGCAACACTTTTCAATGATTTTCCTATCTAGCCCCTACAAATATCACAAATTCATGATGATACATTGCATCGCGTTGCATGCATGGAATGCGACAATAATAATGCTGTGGTATTTCAAAAACAGAAATGTGATTAACAGGAGGATTGTCAACAAACGTGACTGAATAATTCAATTTGAGATTGATATGTCTTGTATTAATAATTGTGTGCATTAGATTATGGCATTGTGACAGTTGTTCATTCCGTGCATCATTCATTCACATTGATTATGATTAAATGGTTCTATTCTAGGTGACATTTGAATTGAAATCCTGGATTGAATCAAGTCCGCATTACAGGTAGATTTCCTCCTACATATTGTCCATCAATCAATACACTTGCACTGGATTTGATTGAGGAATTTAATTCCAAGAAAGTCCAGTATGGTTTAAAGGTAATACGTCCGTCTTTAAACGTTCCACCAGCACATGAATGATAAATACATCAAAATTGTACCAGCGTCATCTTCTTTCTCTGCTAACGGAAACGTCCAAACTGCAATGCGTATTCAAATTACATCATTCAACGTTTTCATTGTATGCCAAAATGGTATAAATTCAAAGGAGCTGTTTGCTCTCCCTCTCTCCACTGATTCTGATGATTGACATACATTTAATGCTATAAATTATAAATTAGTCTACATAATAATCAATCAAGAGGGTGAAAGTGAAAACTCGTATTTTTGATAGCCCAATACAACCAACTGCACGCATAGTAGTGGTGCTAGTCTGCTTGTCTGCTCTAAATTAATTTAGTGAAGAAGGAAAAAGTGTGCCAATCAAAAATCCCGAGATTTCTCCAACTCACATTCACACATCCACTACAACAATATTGAATATTAACAATCTGTTGGATTATTCAATCGATTTTTTAGTCATTTTACCTTGTTTTAGACAATTCTTTTAGTTTTCACGTCTCTTTTCTTGGGAGTGACAATTTAAAAGGGTGAAACGATTGAGAATGTAAACGCAGTGTCTTTTTCTAAAGTACTGTTGAGTCGGTAAAATAAAAAAATATAGTAAATTGAGAATAATTTTTGAAAAATGGCCGGAGTATTGGATTCATTACAAATCCTTTCACCCGTTACCGAAAGGCCGGTAAAACCCTTTGCTAATGGTGGTTGCGGAAAGGTAAAATGACATTTTGTATTTTATTTGCGTAGATCAAAAGAATCTAAAATGCATGTTTATTGCAGAATCTTCTTGTGAGTCCAACGGAAAAGGAATTTGATGAGTTGGGTGCATCGCTGAAAGCACGAATTGACGAAGGAAATGGTGAAACTATTTTTAATGTTGATAGCAATGAAGGTAGTAAATACAATTTGATTGGTGTGACTGAAAACGGTACAAAATGATGAACACCATGTTTATTGATTGATAATTAATTGACAGGGAATGGGTTATCTAAAGAGGACTTTGAGGCTTCTGTTGCCACCTTGAAATCTATTGCCGAAACACTGGATGGATCGTGTATTTTATTACGGGAGCGAACAGTGGATTCATTATTTACAGCGCAGTACTTGATTCGACAAAGAGCCCCAGAAAAAGATTTTACTGAAATTCGGGTCGCTGTAGTTGGAAATGTTGATGCGGGTAAAAGTACGCTACTGGGAGTACTTACTCATGGAGAATTGGACAATGGAAGAGGGCTCGCACGGCAGAAGTTGTTCAGGTAAGCATCTAAACGTTTAGACATAGGCACATTACCATTACATTACCTGTTAGTATTTCCCTCGGTGATTTTACATAATTTTTTATTTCTTTTTGTTTAGACATAAGCATGAAATGGAGTCTGGGAGGTATTATTTTACTTGGTTGGACGGTTTCGATAAAATATTAATAAATTCTTAAATTTTAGAACGTCGTCGGTGGGAAATGATATTTTAGGATTTGACCATCAAGGTTTCTTTTATTGATATCTATTTTAAGGCGTTGGTTCTATCTTGTTTACATGCAAGTGTTTATTTTATTTAGGAAACGTGGTGAATAAAGCGGAGCATGGAACATTAGATTGGATGCATATTTGCGAAAAGTCATCAAAAGTTATTACATTCATCGACTTAGCAGGGCATGAAAAATACTTGAAAACTACTGTTTTTGGAATGACTGGTCATGCACCTCATTTTGGAATGCTAATGGTATGAAATGATGTAGTTTGTTGACTGTTATTTCAATAATCATTGTTTGTAATTTGTCAATTGTGCAGATAGGATCAAATGCAGGAATAGTTGGAATGACCAAAGAACATTTAGGATTAGGTACTTGATAGAAGCAGATTTTTACTACTTGTAATTTTACTTTCAAAACTTTTTATCATGACCATTTGATTATCTTCCAGCCCTTGCTTTGAGTGTACCAGTTTTTGTGGTTGTTACTAAAATTGACATGTGCCCTGCAAATGTGCTTCAGGTTTGAATGTTTTAGTTTAAATGTTTGAAATTGCTTTTATTTATTGTTTGTATTTCATTCATATATAGGAGACTCTTCAATTGTTAGTAAAAATTCTGAAATCCCCTGGGTGTCGAAAAGTACCTGTGATCGTGAAATCTGCTGATGATGTTGTACTATCAGCAACAAACTTTGACCGAAATAGGTAAGGTTTAGCTTAAAATGCCGTGGATGCTTGAGTTTATAAAGTATTCTCAGTAAACTCTGTGCCTGGGAAGGATATGCTGTTTAATTAATGAATGTAATTGAAAACTTTAGGCTATGTCCCGTGTTTCAAGTTTCCAATGTGAGTGGAGAGAACTTGCCGTTACTAAAAATGTTTCTCAACCTGCTAAGTACTCGGTGCTCAGGGCAAGACTCAGAACCAGCAGAATTCCAAATTGACGATACGTACTCCGTACCGGTAACAAGAAAGCTGTGAATTTAAGTATGTAACTGGAAAGTATTAAGTTTTATCATTTACAATTCTAGGGTGTTGGCACAGTTGTTTCAGGGACCACACTGAAAGGCACTATTAACCTCAATGATGTATTAATGCTGGGTCCTGATTCTTTAGGTCATTTCATATCAATTGCTATCAAATCCATTCATCGTAAACGAATGCCTGTATCACAGGTCCGAGGTATACAACTGACATTAATACATATTGACAAGACAATTCTTCTTACAACAACTACAGACAAATTCTGTTACCTCTTACAGGTGGTCAAACGGCATCTTTCTCTTTAAAAAAAGTATACATTATACAAATTGAGCAGAATTTGTAGATTATCATATTACACTACGTTGCATTATGATATTTAGATTAAACGGTCACAAATACGGAAGGGTATGGTATTAGTATCGCCATCCCTAAATCCTGTTGCTTGTTGGGAGTTTGAAGGTGAGGCTTACTCGAAACTCATAATATTGAGGAATACTATATACGAAATGATGTACGTAATATACGTATTATACGAAGTAGTCGGACGCTAGAAATGTTTTTGCTTATTGTTTTCAATGTTTTAGGCGAAATCCTTGTACTACATCATCCGACCACCATTAGTGCCCGCTACCAAGCAATGGGTAACTAACTACATGAACATTCCCATACGAAAGAATCATGACAAGAATTATAAAATAATTGATTCTATTTTTTAGTACATTGCGGCAGCATTCGACAAACTGCATCTATTGTATCAATGTCCACCGATTGTTGTAAGTGAATTTGTTGTATGAATAACATTCAAATATTTATTTATTCGTATATATTTTCAGTACGAACCGGCGACAGGGCATCCGTACATTTTCGTTTTATGAAGCAGCCTGAGTACATTAAAGTTAATCAGCGATTGGTATGCGGTCATCAACGTCGTTTGGTTGTGTGGATTAATATTTTCGTAATTTCAGGTATTTCGAGAAGGCAGGACAAAAGCCGTTGGAAACATTACTAAACTAATACCAATGGTGTCATCTGCAGTTACACATGGCCCAAAAATTAAACCCATCAAGAACCAGCCCAAATCCCAACACAATATTCATCATCATCATAATCATAATCAATCACAAAATCAAGATCAGGTCACTAGCACTACTGTCCCGACACCCGGAGTAGGTTCAAGTACATCCAAGAACGAAAATATTGCTCCGAAATCCAAAGAAAATTTACCAGATAGGAGAGTTTCTGTTGATAACGATGAGATGGGGACTGACGATTTGTCAGATTCAAACCTCACAGATTTGACATCTGAACAAGCCCAACAAAAAAGAAGGAACAAGCGGGGAGGTCGAGGCAGGCACGGAAATGAACATGGAGCTGGTAGATCGTCATCAGGAAGCATTGTTCCTTTAAGCGAAACCAACACTCAACAATAATTCAATGCAGTTTCACATACTAATCAGTCACTGTTCTGCACGTATCAACTTTCATTAGAGTGAAATGTAATGTCATAGGCAAGGGCATTTGGGCATTATGGCCACATCACATTATAATAATAGCTGTAGTGACCACAATATTTCGTCCGTGGTTATGTGCTAATATTAGTACTGGTTTTAATTTCCAAAGATGATCATCAGTTACAGGTTCTATGATGCTAGTTCAGTTTATTTGTTTTTATCCTTCCATTTCAAATCAATTAGTTTGAACTCCAGTTTTGTTTTCTTGAATCGAAACACTGAAAATTGTTGTGGTTTTATTGTAGTTTTATTAAAGTGGGGATACATATGAAATTACAAAATGAATTACGAGTACATACATTGATGTTGTTACAAATGCACTCATCTACTGAATGTAAAAAATTCCATTTTGTGGGCGTTTCTATTCTCATTTCATGATTTATCTCCATCGTGGGCATTCTATGCAAATGCATTTAGATAAGAAGAAGGAGGGTCAAGGAGCCCAATTAGAGCTTCTCAACTTGCTTCATTTCCTTTATGCATAACTTGGTATGTATATAGCTTTATCAGTAACAGCTTTAATTGCAAGTTTCTTCGCATTTAATCCAACAGCCATTATCTCAAGCTGTCAGTGCTTTGTGAATCATACTGTATTTAAGAGTCGATTAAATTAACACTTCGCTCTTTGCCTTTCTTGTTCAACTACATACTTGTTAAACATACATTACTTCAGTTTGGTGCATGTTATTGAACAAGTTCAAAATTGTTGTGTTTTAAAACTTTTTCGTCTTATTAAAATGAAGCAAAACTATATGATTCTGTTTCTGTCACTTTGCTTTCTTTTGAAATTGTCACAATGTGAGAAAATAATTTCAGAGAGATTTGTGCACGGAAAAGTGTTTTATACCAGGGAAAGTTCTCATACATCACTCGGATCTGAAGCATTATTAGATGGGAATGTCACCATACAATGGTTTAATCAAACTTTGGACCATTTCACTCCGTCTGATACCAGGACATGGTTGCAAGTTAGTTTGCAGACCATTTTCAGACATTTTACTACATACAAGACAGTTTTACAATTTGTCGACAATTCTAGAGATATTACGTCAATGATGCTTACTATAAACCTGGAGGACCAATTTTCTTAATGATTGGGGGTGAAGGTGAAGCCACGGCAAAGTGGATGACCGAAGGGGCTTGGATCAACTATGCCAAGACGTTAAACGCCATGTGCTTCCAGGTTGAGCATCGATTTTATGGAAAATCCCACCCTACTGAGTATGACATACATTAAGATAAGATGTTGAAAAATGTTTTACATTTCATGATAAATTATTCTAAACTACTTTTTTGAAGGGATCTATCTGTGAAGAATCTCAAATTTTTGAGCAGTGAACAAGCATTAGCAGATTTAGCAACATTTACAGTGGCGATGAAGCATCAATTCGAGTTTACGGTGAGGATAAATATATTACAGAAATGGGTTTTGAAAGTGCGTGGAGAAAGTAATTCACTGTCAGTTATATGGATTTTAGACAAATAAATGGGTTGCATTTGGCGGATCATATCCTGGCAGGTGGTTTATAATTATTATTTATAAAGTTTAATAATAATTATAAATAAAATATTAATTGTATTTATATTGCCTGTAAGTTTGGCTGCATGGTATCGTATGAAATATCCACACTTGGTACATATTGCTGTGTCATCGTCAGCACCGTTATTTGCAAAGTTGAACTTCAAAGGTGAACCAAAAACCAATTATAGAAACCGTTTCTGGTTATACATAGGACCTTCTTACTCTGTAATTTTTATGATACATGCAGAATACCTTGGGGTCGTGCGGGATGCCTTAAACAAGACCAATCCAACATGTGTTGCAGAAATATCAAGCGCTGTCAAAAGCATGGAAGGGCTTCTTAAGCGTCGAACAGGCTGGTGGATGATCCAAGAACACTTCAAGTATTACTTAATTGCTGAAAATCACTACATTAAGTATTTAGTAATTAAATTATTTCTAGACTTTGTGATGCCCTTGATGGTACCAATTCAAAGGATGTATCTTCACTTTTTGAGACAATTACAGGAAACTTTATGGACATTGTCCAATACAACGAGGACAACAGGGGTTTCGAGGGTTCCAAAACTGCCAACATCACAATTGAAACTTTATGCAATATCATGACTTTGAATTCTGAAAAGACGGCTTTTGAACGTTATGGCGAAGTCAATGATTTGATGCTATCCGTGTTTGAGAAGAATTGCACAGACTTCAAGTACATTAAAACTGTGGATGACATGCAAAAAGAACAATGGGATTCCCCCGCTGCTTCCGGTGAAAGACAATGGACTTATCAAACGTGTGTGGAATTTGGATTTTTTCAAACTTCAGATTTGGACAACCAACCGTTCGGGAAAGAGTTTCCTGTTCGATTTTCCACAAGGCAGTGTCAAGATGTTTATGGAATTCAGTAACTTATATTGTTACGATTTTATCTGTTGTCTCTTTATGGAAGTTGAAGTAATTGTGTATGAACTGTGTGCAGATTTGATGAAAAATTTATCACTTCAGCAATTGGTTGGACAAATGCAAATTACGGTGGAAAGAAAATCAACGTTTCAAAAGTGATCTTTGTAAATGGTTCAATTGATCCGTGGCATGCGTTGGGGATTACGAAACAAAATGAAACCACTTCTGATAACGTGGTCATTTTTATTGATGGTGAAATATTTAAAAATTCAAAATGTTATCAATGGTAATATTTTTACCTTCAATTCTTTAAATTCTTATATCCAGGAACTGCCCATTGTGCCAATATGTACCCAACTTCTGCAAATGATCTTCCGCAACTTCGTGCCGCTCGTAGCCAGATTCTACAACATCTCACTGAATGGTTGAAGGAATGAATTGTTGCATTAATTATGAAGGATTTTATGACTTTCACTGGTAAAAGATAATTTAAAAAGAAATGAATGTAGTATGAACAGTTTATTCATTAAAAGTCGAATGAAAGGTTGCATTCTTTATGTCTCGACACTTTTTAGCCCTACATCAGTTTATAAATAAATCGTTAAAAAGGTTCTTTTTTGTTCCCGATGAACCCTTTCACTAGACTTTGACAATTCTGTAATTGTTATTGAGTTGGTTTTATGGCAAAAAGAGTTTAAGCATCATTTATGTACATCAATCTTCACTATTATGGAAATAAATAAGTCTTTAATTTGTACAACAATTGCACTTTGCATTATTCTGGTGTACTGCACCTCATCTATGCATGGAAAGAAACAAGGACAAGGCCGACTGATCCATGGGAAATACTTTGGACCGTTAAATGAGACATCAATATTTCCCAAAGATTTCCGTCATACAGAAGTCGAAATTGGGTGGATTAGTCAGCCTCTGGATCATTTTAATAAAAGCGACATGCGAAAATGGAACCAGGTAAAAATACCGATGGCAATTTCAATATTTCTTTAACAATCCTATCCAACAGAAATACGCAAGAAATTACACATTCTTCCAACCCGATGGCCCTGCCTGCATTTTCGTATCTGCTGAAAGTCGAATGGACGAACGCTGGATCGTGCTGGGACAACCTGTCAATTATTGTAGAGATCTCAATGGAGTTCTCTACATGCTGGAACACAGGTTTTATGGTGAAAGTCGCCCTACACCGTAAGTCGTTTGTTTTTAAAGACAAATCTCGCATTTTTATATGTTTGTATTTAGGGATGCGACAGTGGAAAATTTGAAATTCTTATCAGTGAATCAAGCACTCCAGGATACTGCTCGATTCATCGAATTCGTCAAATTTAATGAAATCCACAAAGTGAGTGCTGGTGCTGATGTTGTAATCCATAACGTACGCTTTGTATAAAACGTGCATCCTTGACATATTAGATTGGAAAAATTATTTTATTTGGAGGGTCCTATGGCGGTAGTCTTGTCGCGTACCTTCGACAGAAATTTCCACATTCGGTGGATATTTCTGTCGCTACATCAGGACCAATTATTTGGAAAGTAGATTTTATAGGTGAATATTTGGATTTCAATACAACTAGCCAAACTATTCTTTAAAAGTTTAAATTTTGTTCGATACAGAATACATGGTGGTTGTGGGAAAAGTATTGAAACAATATAGCGATTGTTACAATGTAGTAAATTCAGGTATGAAGGAAATTGAGAGAATTATTTCTGAAGCGGTATCGAGTAATTATCAATACCCTATCAATAATCGGCTGGAACCTATAAAGTAAGGAAGTGCAAACTTTTTTTTTACTTCATGATGTCACTAAAATATTCCATTTTCTTAACGTACGTATTAATCAATCATCCTTTATTCAAAGATTATGCGGAGATTTTTACGTAAAGAACACGATGGATGTCTTCAACTTTTACTCTGACATTTCCACAGTATTCGGATATTATGCTCAATACAACACGGCTGGTAATCACGAAATGTCGGTCAAAGAAATCTGTGAGCATACTTTTTTGCCACAAAATGGTACACAATCAGACTTTCACGTTGTCGCCAATCTCCTTAATCTTATGAACAATCATCTGGGCTATGATTGTTTCGAACCTTCGAATGATGAGTTTTGCGATTTTATAAACAAAACAAGTTGGGAAGACTCCGCTGTCCAGCATGGGTATTATGATGAATATTAGGCCTAATTTTTATTTATTTAAAAAACAATTTTAATACTTAGGTCAAGAATGTGGCAATGGCAAGTGTGCAATGAGATGGCATCATTTCAAACTACAAACGCTAAAAATCAGCCATTTGTTGGACTTGACACCAAACTGTTTATTAATCAGTGCCAGTGTGCTTTTGGCAATCAGTAAGTACTTAATCAAATAATGTTTGTGGAAAAATGATTGTACATTGTCTAGTACATGCTCCTTACGTCCACAGGTACACAGAGAAATACATTCAAAATGCGGTACGACGTCATATTTCATTGTACGGAACATTCCATACTCCTAGACCCAATGTAATTTATGTAAATGGAGAGTTGGATCCATGGAGTCCTTTGGGAGTGGTCCGTCAGCAACAAATTCCACCATACTACCAAGCGACAAACAATTCTATGCAAAATAACTGTGTCATTTTGATCAAAGGTACTGTAGCAAGGAATCTGAAATTTTGTTTTTCGAATTTGATTTCATATTGAACATTTTGTTAGGCGCATCGCATTGCAACGACATACAACCAGATCGACCAAGTGATAGCCTTGACCTTCAGCATGCAAGAACTGAAATTCTTAAGTGTATAAAAAACTGGATGCACCACTAAAATATTTATGACCAATTGTTTATTGAATCGTTTATTTGCATAAAAGAGAACAATATAATTTTTAATTTTTAATGCAAAGAAATACAAAGAAATAGTTAAAAATGACTTCACTCGCACTTGTCGATGGAGTTGATGAAATCGTCATCAAGGTACTGAATTGCGGCAGCTTCGATACCAGAATCCTCCTCAAAAATGTCTGCAAGCAATTGTTTAGCAGCCAGCTTGAAGTTGCGAACTTCCTTCTTTCCAGTACATGCGTCGCAATAAATGCGACACCTGATAAATGAATGAATGATATAAAGTCAAATTAAAAACTCAAGTCAGTTAATCAATGAATTTCATTGAATACATTTGGTCAATCAATGCTCCAAACGCTTTTTTTCCTTTGGGCTCGTCCTTGGCAGGGTTGAATACTTGATACGGTGTTAGGGCAGTGCCTTCATCAGCAGCAGTAGGAGGGGCTGGCATCTCGGTAAGATCACGCTTGGTCCGACGTGGGAAAATTCTTCCAAAAAATCCACCAACTCGTGCGAAAATGTTGTGAATCCAATTAAAAAATCCTCCACTTGTTCGAATCCCTTCCTGCATATCCTCAGGTCGAACAAAGATTGTAGTACTAATTACTCGGCGAGGGTCTTCAGTTTGTGGCACATCGGTAGAATGATCCTAAGAATGCACAGAACCACAAGTCAAGTAGAGAGACTGAAACTGAAGTCATTATGACGACTAACCAGAATCAATCCAGAGTCAACTCCCACAGGAGAAGGTGTGGCATCAACATTTGTTGGAAGTCGCTGAATGAAAACCTTCCTAATTCGATGGAACGGGGGAAAGTATGGGAAGAAGCTACTGGGGGACTGTGGCATGGATGGGTCAAACTCAGGTTCAGCAGGCTTAGGGATCACGCCCTCCTTAGCACAAGTGGTCAATGTTTCCAAAAGAGTCTTAAATTCCTTGGACTTTCCAGCAACAGGTTCATTCTTTGCCAAGAGTTTGCCCATGTACTTTTGCACTTGAAATATTTTCTAACAATTCCAATTAATACAATTAACTTCATGAAAAATGTTGTTGTACAAATTACATATTACGACCAGACCTGGGCGTCCACACCTGGACACTTGGAACGGATGATGTTCAATGCATGACCTGACCATAAAAATATTCCTCAATTTTCAAACAGACAGAAATTGAATTCTTACCAGAGAACAATTTCAGTTCCCCAGTGGATAGATTAAGTGACCCCGGAGTGAATTGGGTATGAAGCGAGTAAACCTTATTGGACCGCACATCAACTCTTGCTAAAAAATTAAAAGTACCGAAATTTTAGCATAATATCCATATTCAAGGATGTAGTATATTGACCACAAGTAAAAATCATTCCATACCACTGGCCAAGGCCGAAAGGACGCTTACTAGAAAAAGTAAAGTGAACATATTGCAAGTTGTAGTGGTCAACTCAGGAGGGTCGCTGTCTGAATAATAAATAAGGAAATGTGGTTTGCCCTAGAAAACCAAGTACAAGAAAGAATATTCCAGATAGTTATGATTATGTTATGATTATTAAAAATTATTTGAACTGTTTCAGCCAGCAACAGAAGCATCGATATCCATTGTTTTAAAAGTAAAGCAATAAAACAAACATTCAACTACTATTGTTGGAAACAACGAGGATATTTATTATAGCATGTACATATTCTTTACAGAAAGCCTTTTACTCTATTCAATAAGTTTATTTCAACCCTTTATTATATAACGTGTGATATTAATTGTTCCAAAACATTTTGATTTGACAAAACATTTGCAATACAATTTGGTTCTATGTAATTCAAATTGTCCAGATGAATAAAACATGAAATGTACTTACATGGTACATATGGCTTAGCAAACATTACATAATGAAATGCATTGCTTTGCATAGCTTATTCTGGCTTATGTTCGTTTGAATAGCTCTTAAATTGCATAATCTACTAATTTGCTTAAGGCTGTAGAAGACTTTTTCTTAAAATTTAATCCAATTCATATTTTTTGGACTTAGCAACAATTAAAATCTGAC
>JAQIWQ010000585.1:0-15289 GCA_034695825.1 Folsomia inoculata
GGGGTGGGGGTGGGGGTGGATTGGGGTGGGGGTGGAATGGGGTGGGGGTGGAATGGGGTGGAATTAGTAACGCCGAAATTTAGGTTACAAAATTTAGGAAAAGAACAACAGAAAACATTCTTTACCACAAAATTTTTCAGGGCAGAATCCACAGCTTCATTAGTGGGAGTACTACTAGCACCTTCTTCATCGCCCTCACGTACATTATCCACCTTCACCATTTTTTTAACTTTTCTTCTGGGAGCCATTTTTATTAATTTTGACAAAAAATATTCACTGTGGACATGTGAAGAGTAAAAAATGCTGGTGAATCATCTGTGCCTTAAAGTTTGGGTTTCCGGTTGTAGTGAGATCAACTTGATGGGAAATCACAACTCGCCTTACTTTGTACTTGCTACAGTGAAACATGTTGCATGATTGATTGATTTGATTACTAATTTCATACTAGATCGAATTGTGTCTTTTACATACATGTTATCGCCAATTCTTTAATTACATTAGAGTATGAAATCATGAATTTTATAAAGAAATGCGAAAATGTTACCCAACTTCATTAAATGGAGATAAATCATGCAACTGCGAATGAGAAGGACTTTGAAAAATATAGAACAATTTCGTCAATCAAAAATTAGAAAATTCATTCATTTCATTGATTTAATATCATATCGTAAAAAATTAACCAGAATTTCATCATTTATGTATCATCATCATGCACTACCATGAGTCTCGAATCATGGTAAACTAATCAAAAATTGTACAAATTCATCTCATGGATTGAATTTCATACTCATCAATTCAACCTCAATCTTATCATTACACCGACATTAACATTTTATCAAAATTAACCACAAGGGATGGGGGTCCTATAAAATATTGTACCCCTCTAAGAAGCGTAGATTAGTGGGTCAGATTCTATTCTACTATCTTCATGAAGGCTTTGCTCAATTTTACTTTTACTCTAATTTATTTAGCTAAAATATGAACTAGGAAACTTTCAATGTAATATAGACTGATTGAGTGCGTATGGTCTCTAGAAAAATACCCGAATAATGATTTCCTTCAAAGGAAGAACTGAAACTTACATTACTTCTAAACTATGCTACTTGAAAAATTATTCATGAATGAATGAACCTAGGAAAAGTTACAAATTATTCATCGAATTTATAACACAAAATTGCATTTGGGAAAGTATTTCGAAAGGTTTTTGAAAATTCCAGCAGCCATAGTGTGTCGTTTTGGTCCTCCCAATTCTTTGGCATGATAACATCTATTCTCTTCATGGTATCACACTTATTCTGACCAGTCCCCAACGGTACAAAAGCCTCCAACACATTCTTCGAAACAAGCTTTGCCCCGACAAATCCAGCTCCGAATTCTTCCAATAATGGAAAGTCTTGTTTGTAGAATACTTGACCACGAGGAAATCCCCAAGTCATCACACTTGTAGCCACACCTAAATGAAGTAAACAAGTCATTAAATACATTATCTACAGAACAATGTATGCGTCGCTTACCAGTATCCCCAGGAAATCCTGTATTATTGAACACCAGTGTCTTCAGCTTTGGAAAACGAGGGAATGTAAAATGAAAGTTTCCACCTCGTTTCAAGTCCACCCAGTTTATTATGAGGGATTGTAAAGTCGGTGCATGCCTCTCCAAGGCTTCCCTCAAAGCATCCAATACTGGTTGATTACATCTCAAAGCGCTAATTACCAAATGTTCTAATCCAAGACGTGGAAAGGTTCTTAATTGCTGTAGAAACTTTATTTCACCTTCGCTTACCAATATACCGTCATGAATTTCCAATGTTGTTAGGTTTTGAAATGGTGAGAGAGCTGCATCGTTGTCGTGGGGGTTGGATAAAAACGTCGTCATTAAATGTGTACGATAGATGCCATGTATCCTGAGAATACGGACCGTCTCCATGGGGGAAGAAAGCACAATCGTTGGCGAATTGATTTTAATTGCCAAGTCCAATTCGATCAAGGAACCCAGACGGTGGCTTAGAACTTTGGAAATCAGGGTCCTATCTCTTGCACTACTGACCTCCATTTGCAATGCTAAATACTTGATTTGATCACCAAAGTTGTCCATTAGCCAACGCATGTCTTCCTTCACTTGAGGTGCTCTGCTTTGACATAAATCCAGTCCGATGTTTTCAGGGTTTAACTTTTCCATAAATTGGACTTGTGATTCAAAGTCTGCGTTCCATTGTTTCAAGGATGGCAAGTACGTATCCAGGTGGGTGGACGCTGGTGGGTCGAATCGAATGACGGCTCTTTTTCTCAAGATGATTGAAATTAGCTCATCCCAAACTTTGTTGACCAATCGACAGCGTTTCAGTTGCTGGAAATCCAGATAACGGGCAATTTCCTTAATAATCTGGAAATTTAATTTAAAAAAATCAACATTTTCGATTTAGCTAATGAAATTGATTGATAAATAATATCACAGGCAGTTTTATCTTACCACAAAATTATTCAGGGCAGAATCCACCGCTTCATTAGTAGCAATTACAGCCTCATTGACATGAGGAACTATTTTTTCAACTTTTTTGACTTTTCTGGGAGCCATTTTTATTAATTTTCACGAATTTTGTAAGAGCAAAAAAATGATTTTAAGCGAATCTGCTGTCATATGGAGTGAGCTCTTTTTTACTTTCAAGTTCAAGGTTGCTGTTTAAGCGGTGGTGGTGGTGGTGGTGGATATTAATACACAGCTGTATACTGCCTTCTTTGATACAGACAAGCAGTGTTTATCTTCACCTCAACGTTTCACCATTAATTAAATTCGTCTTGTCTTGGAATTTTCAACAAACTCACCCAACCCGGTCACGGTCACCAACTACCAACATACTAGATAACACCAATAATAACCACAGGTCAGTATTTGTTTATGGTGTACAAGATAAATCAAAGTCTGAAGTCAAAGAAGGCACAAAATATGTATTATGTAAACAAGTGGAAAAGGGACGGTGGGTCTGGTCATGGTCAAGGTCGGGGATATCAGTAGTACGAGAACTCATTTCCGGTTCTTTGGGACCTTTAAAATAAGAGTAGACGAGAATACACGGAAGTTATAGGCTATAACTTATAGCTTCATGCAGTTTATAGGTTCTGATCGACTTTAGCTTTGTTATAAATGTCATGTCAACATGTAAATGGATTCTAATTGTCATTTTAAAACAAGAAAAGTTAATTTTGTTGTGATTTTATGAATTTTGTAGAAATCCCAGAAGGATAAAGGATCAATAGAATGTATCGACTGGGGTCCCATCCATTGCAGAGGAACTGAACGAAATTCATTTTCGTGTCAAGATGACTACACAATTGGGAAAATTAAAGAGGATCTATGCAGAAACAGTGTCAACGTCAAGGAATTCCATAGTTTGGTTTATTACTGTTGACCGGTTGGTGCTGTTTAATCCCTTACCCACCCTGTTGTCTTTGTTTTATAGTGAAATTTTGAATTTTTTAGGGAGGAGCATCCTCCACGTTGCGGTTCCTGTTTGACGGACATCAAATCAATGATGACGATACGCCAAAAAAGGTATGAAATAATGGTTGACGGTGGTAGAGTACATCATTCAGTTGCCAACTGACGGTTGCATGACAGGAATTCAGTGATACTACCAAAATAGCCGCAATATTAATGGTGTTTTCTAATTTTGCAGTGGGGAATGCAAGGGGACGATGTTATCAAAGTTTTCTAGGAACGGAAGCAGGGTGATTGCTGTCAAGTTATATAACCACGTCCCAGTATTAAATGTTCTTTCAGTTCTTTCTTGATCAGATCCTGTTTCTTATTATTTGATATGATGAATTTGGGTTGTTTTATCGCCAATAGCATTTAGTACAATAGAATTCATTTGTACTTGTTTGAATTTTCATGTTGAAATAGTTTTTCTGCTGTTGGGCAATCCAAATTCATGTTTAGATAAGATAAAATGCAGTAAAATATCGTACCTTTAGAAATTGTGATCACTAGATATACTATCCAAGAGTAAAAGTTTCGAATCAATTTTCTTTCAACTTATTTCTAACTTTAATTTATTTGTACAAAAATTGTAAAAATTCATTTCATGACTCGAATTTCATACTTATCAAATCAATCTCAATCTTATCATTACACCAACATTAAAATTTTTCAGCATTAACCATTCGTGATGGGATTGGTCGTACAAAATATGTTACCCCTCTGACTGAAGCTTATCGCCGTGCAAATTCAGATTCTATTCTGCCATCTCCGTCTTTAAATGATAAATCAGAGGTTCACACTAGAAAGGCTTTACACAATTTCACTATAATTTATTTAGCTAAAACATGAATGAGCTAGGAAACTTTAGTTTACAATTCGAAAACGAGTACGTACGGTCCCAATGCATCCCATCCCATCCCAACTAA
Source organism: Folsomia inoculata (assembly GCA_034695825.1). NCBI lineage: Eukaryota > Metazoa > Arthropoda > Collembola > Entomobryomorpha > Isotomidae > Folsomia > Folsomia inoculata. The sequence continues at coordinate 4,404 of JAQIWQ010000585.1, forward strand.
TCTTAAGGTGTCTGCTATTGGTGGTGGCGAATATGGAAAGTAAGTGTTACTCCATTCACTCTCATTAAATGGAGATAAGTCATGCAACTGCGAATGAGAAGGACTTTGATAAAAAAAAGAACAGGTCAACCAAACAAAAATTGTAAAATCCATTCATTTCATTCATTCAATTTCATGTCGTACAAATCAATCAAACCGAATTTCATCATTTATCATGTACATATACTTTCAAAATTCATTTACATTTCACGAGATTTTCCCATGCCCATGCCATACGATTCTTAAGCCGTTTTAAAAGCATCTTTAACTTTTACCAGACGCTCAGGCGTCAAAATTGCATTTGGAAAAGTATTTTCAAAACGTTTCCAAAATTCCCTTATCCATATTTTGTTGTCCTGATCCTCCCAGTTCATTTCTATGTCAAAATGCACTCTCTTCATGGTATGACACGTATTTGGACGAGTCCCCAACGGAAAAAATGCCTCCAGCACTTTCTTTACATGAAATTTTGTCAAAGTACGCAGCTCAACTTTCAAGTCTTCCAATAAGGGGAAGTCATCTTTATAGAATACATGACCACTAGGAAATCTCCAATTTATCGTCTCTAAGCAAAGGAAACGTCATTAAATCCAGAGTATTTAAAATAGAACAAATCCATCGCTTTACCATTAGAATGTAAATAACGCTGAACCCCTTCAATACTCAACTCGAGTTTCTTCAATTTGGGAAAATGTGGGGACACGAAATCAACGTTTCCATAATATCCATAGCTAATCCAGCCCAACCGAAGGGATTGCAAAGTGGGCGCATGCATGTCTAAGGCTTCGCTCAATGCATTAAATCCTGTCTGATTTATGCCTAAATAGGAAAATCCCAAATTTTCCAACCCAAATTGTGGTAACGTTTTTAATTTCTGTAGAAAATCAACAGCAAATTGGTCTCTGAAGAAGACATCATGAACTTCCAATGTTTTCAGGTTTGGAAATTGTAAGAGTGTAGTTTCGTTGAGGGGGTTTGAATAAGGGAAATACGCTAGCGTTGGGTAAAAGCCATTCTTTGGACGATATATGCCACGGATCTTGAGGATATCGACAGTCTCCAAGTAAGGAAGCTCAATCATTTTACAATCCACTACAATCTTCACGTCCAATTCCATTCTCTTCAAGAAATCCAAAGGGTGTTTTAGAATTTTTGAAAGTAGGACCCAATCTGTTCTGTTACTGACATCCATTTTGATGGCCACATACTTGAGTTGATCAACAAAGTTGTCCAGTAGCCAAAACATATCATTCTTCACTTGTACTGCCCTGCTCTGACATAAATTTAACCTGATATTTCCCATGTTCAATTCTTCCATAAATTTGACTTGTGATTCAAAGTCCACGTTCCATTGTTTCAAGGATGGCAAGAACGTCTGAAAGTGGGTGGAGGTTGGTGGGTCGAATCGAAGGACAGCCCTTTTCCTCATGATGATTAGTACCAATTCATCCCAAACTTTGTTGACCAATCGACAGCGTTTCAATTCCTCAAAATCCAGATAACGCCCAATTTCCGAAATAATCTGCAAATTGAAATTTACAAAATCTACATTATCAAATCCTTCATTATTAAGGATCGAAGGTCCTTTATGCGAATGCTCTGTCTGTCTGTCCGTCTGTCCGTCCGTCTGTCCGTCTGTTATTGCGATAACTTTCGAAGGGATGGACGTACGACCTTGAAATTTTGGGGGTAGATACTTTAGGTCATAGGACACTTTGGTATTGAAAATGGACCCCATCGGTGGGACCCTTAAGGGTCCTGCCATAAGGGACCTTCGATCCTTTTTTACTCCATTTACGTATGGTTTATTAAATTTCCATTCAAATTTAGGTTACAAAATTTAGGAAAAGAATAACAGAAAACATTCCTTACCACAAGATTTTTCAGGGCAGAATCCACAGCTTCATTAGCGGGAGTACCACTAGCACCGCCCTTATGAGCATTATCCACCTTGACTATTTTTTTAACATTTCTTCTGGGAGCCATTTTTATTAATTTTCACAAAAAATATTCACTGTGGACATGTGAACCGTAAAAAATGCTGGTGAATCATCTGTGCCTTAAAGTTTGGGTTTCCGGTGGTAGTGAGATCAACTTGATGGGAAATCACAATTTGCCTTACTTTGTACTTACCACAGTGAAACATGTTGCATGATTGATTGATTCCAATTTCATACTGAATAGATCGAATTGGGTCTTTTACATACATGTCGCCAATTCTTTAATTATATTAGAGCATGCAAAGAACTCATGAATAAAGAAATGCGAAAATGTTACACTCAACTCTCACTAAATGGAAAGAAATAATGCAACTGAGCCCGAGAAGGACTTTGAAAAAGGAACAATTCAACCAATCAAAAATTATAAAATACATTCATTGATTTAATTTCATATCGTAACAAATATACCCGAATTTCATCATTCATCTTCGGGTACTTTCATCATTCATTTACATTTTACGAGAATTTAGCATAATAATTGAGTTTCAAGCCGTTTTACAAATATTTTTAACTTTCACCAAATACGCTGGCGTCAAAATTGCATTCGGAAGAGTATTTTGAAAACTATCCCAAAATTCCTTTATCCATAATTTGTTGTACTTGTCCTCCCAATTCATTGTCATGTCAAAATGCACTCTTTTCATGGTGTGACACGTATTCTGACGAGTCCCCAATGGAACAAATGCCTCCAGCACTTTCTTTACATGAAATTTTGTCAAAGTACGCAGCTCAAGTTTTAAGTCTTCCAATAAGGGGAAGTCATCTTTGTAGAATACTTGACCAGCAGGAAATCTCCAATTTATCGCATCTAAGCAAAGGAAACATCATTAAATACAAGACTAATTAAACAAAAACAAATCCATCGTTTACCATTAATCTGTCCAAAATGTTCAATACTGAACTCGAGTTTCTTCAGTTTGGGAAAATGTGGGGAAACAAAATCAACGTCTTCACTATATCCAAAGCTAATCCATCCCAATCGAAGGGATTGCAAAGTGGGCGCATGCTTCTCTAAGGCATCGTTCAAGGCACTAAATGCTGGCTGGTTGATTCTTAAACAAGTAAATGCCAAATTTTCCAAGCCATATTGTGTAAACGTTTTTAATTTCTGTAGAAACGCTACAGCAATGTATTCGTCCCCATAGAAGACATCATGAACTTCCAATGTTTTCAGGTTTGGAAATTGTAAGAGTGCGTGTAAGAGAGAGTTGAGGGGATTTAAGAAAGGGAAATACGTTGACGTTGGGTTAAAGTCATTCCTTTGGGGATAGATGCCACGAATCTTGAGGATATGGATAGTCTCCAAGTATGGAAACTCAATCGTTTTAATATTTTTTCCAATGCTCACGTCCAATTCCATCTCCTTCAAGAAATCCAGAGAGTGATTTAGAATTCTGGAAAGCACGACCGCATCTGCTTCGTTACTGACATCCATTTTGATGGCCAAATACTTGATTTGATCACCAAAGTCGTCCAATATTGAGAAAATATCCTTCTTCACTTGAGGTGCTCTGCTCTGACATAAATTTAGTCTGATGTTTCCAATGTTGAACTTTTCCATAAATTCGACTTGTGATTCAAAGTCTGCGTTCCATTGTTTCAAGGATGGCAAGAACGAAAGGAGGACGGAAGAATGGAGGGGGGTGGACGTTGGAGGGTCGAATCGAATGATGGCTCGTTTTCTCATGACGATTGGTATCAGTTCATACCAAACTTTGTTGACCAATCGACAGCGTTTCAGTTCCTCAAAATCCAGATAACGCCCAATTTCCGAAGTAATCTGCAAATTTAAGTTTACAAAATCAACATTATCAAATCCGCCATTATTTAATTTCCATTTAAATGTAGGCTACAAAATTTCGGAAAAGAATAACAGAAGGCGATCCTTACCACAAGATTTTTCATGACAGAATCCACAGCTTGAGTAGCACCACCTTCTTCATCACCCTGATGAACATTGTCCACTTTCACCATTTTTTTAACTTTTCTTTTGGAGGCCATTTTTATTAATTTTGACAAAAAATATTTATTATTCACATAGGAACCGTAAAAAATGATGTAAAAAAATCATCTGAGCCTGGCTTTGGGTTTCCCGTAGTGAGCTCAAAACTTTATGGGAAATCACAATCAGCCTTACTTACCCCACACGGGAACAATTTCATACGCGATCGAATTTGATCTTTTACATATCTTTTAGCCAATTCTTTAATTTACTTTTAAATATCGCATAAAAAATCATTCATCTCATCTGAAATGTCATTTCATAGCCCCACCCACAGCTCTGATTTAAAGATATTTCAACAAATTCAGTCTTTGCTTTACCATGCTACGTTTTAAGGCATCCAAGACACGTCTCCTCTAATTGGTATGCCAATATAACTACGAAAAATGCGAAAATGACTTTTTCTGAAAGCTGGAGACAAGAGCTTCGCTACTACCAAGTACCAAGCCATGCAAAAACGGTCTCGAGACATGAAAAGAACACTGAAAGAGGGGATTATTTTCTTCAACTTTTTCATAATCAACATCACTTCAATTTAATTTACGTCATAAACTGCATTTGGATGTATTATTATATTCCCTATTTCCCTCTATAAATGGTAACAGCCCTCACGGACATGCACGTAAGAGGGTATAGTCACACTTCCGTGCTCAGTTCATGTTTCGTGACCGTTTTTGAATATAGCTTTGTAGTGAAGCTATTGCCTCCAGTTTTCAGAAAAAACATTTTCCATTTCAAATCGATGAAATCCTCGTGAAAAGTAATAACTGCGATATCGTTGTATCTGCGCACCCGAACAATCATCAATCACTAAATGCTACCCATCCTTATTACATTACCACACAACATTCTACCTATTAATGTACCTCATCATTCGCCTTGCGAGAGAAATGCTTTAGTCTCTGAAGTCGGTGTTGTAGTCACCCCAAAGGAGGGGCTCATTAAAAAGTTGGATAAATGAGACCCTGCGTCTTACCACTGGGTAGCGTTGTCCCATTGTGCAACCTGTCCAGGAACGTTGGTCGCACTCCTAAAGTTTTCGTCAGAGAACCCAATTGATCCAGCATGGACCCGAATGATTGTTACCCTTCTAAGGACACACCCTGATTCAAAATTCTTCCAATGTCTGTCTGCATACTCATCTATTGTATATACCATACTTTGTTGCGGTTGATGAGTAGGTCAAGAATATATAGCTTATCGGTAAAAGCGTCAGACATGTATTCTGAAGACGTGGGGTTCAATTCTCCCTAGGGCTATAATTTTTTCAAATCATTGTGATTCCATATATCTTCAATAATATATAGGGTTTTAGGGGTCTGTGACCTATAGGTCGCGATATGGGACCACAAAAAGGTCATAAAAAATATCACCGGTAACCCCCATCATATGTGGTATCGTTGGAAAGCTCTGGGTGAGTAGGTCAAGAATATATAGAGTGTTAGGGGTCTGTGACCTTTAGGTCGCGATATGGGGCCCCAAAAGGTCATAAAAATGACTTTGAGACGGAAGACTATCGTTTGAATGGAATGGCGTTTCACTGCTTGGAATGCTTTTGATGTGGATAAGTAGCTTCCATCAGGCAGGGGTAAATTTAACAAATCAATCTGTCTGAGGATTACAAAGTTTGTACATCGTTTCAACATCCATGAGCTACAATCTTGTTCTTTTTCAATTTCAAATGGCAATGCACAACCAAAAATAAAACAGAAGCCATGAATGAATGAATGACAATTCGGCGTCACTATATTATCCGTGTGACTTTAGGACAAAATGTATCATCATGTTGAAATTGATCAAATTGCATGGAGTTGCGTTTTTCAGTGATTCTTTTGTGAGAATTAATAACGTTCATTCGTAATGATGACAAAGGAACAATATGTAGCATGGTAATAAAAGCCAAAGACTATGAAATTGTTATAAAATCTTTAATTATAGAGCTGTGGGTGGGGCTATGACATTCCAGAGGAGAGGATTTTATGCAATATTTAAAGGTAAATTTAAGAATTGTCTATGATAAGTGTAAAAGACCCAGTTCGATAGAGTTATCGCAGGGAAATCATAATCAATCACTCACTGCTTCCCGTGTCGAGTAAGATTCATGTGATTTCCCATAAAGTTTAGCTCACTACGGGAAACCCAAAGGCAGAAGAAGACAGATGATTTCACATCATCCTTTTCTGTTTCTGTGTGAAAAATACATTTTCTGTCAAAATTAATAAAAATGGCTCTCAGAAAAGTTAGAAAAATGGTGAAAGAGGATAATGTCCATGACGGCTATGAAGAAGAAGGTGGTGCTAATAATCCCACTAATGAAGCTGTGGATTCTGCCCTGAAAAAGGTTGTGGTAATAAGGAGCGTTTTATTTTATTATTTTCCTAAATTTGAATGGAAATTAAATCAGGAAGGATTTGATAATGTCAAACGTTGATGTTGTAAAATTAAATTTGCAGATTATTTCGGAAATTGGGCGTTATTTGGATTTTGAGGAACTAAAACGCTGTCGATTGGTCAACAAAGTTTGGGATGAGTTAATACCAATCTTGATGAGAAAAAGAGCCGTCATTCGATTCGACCCTCCAACGTCCACCTCCCACCATTCGCACTTGCCATCCGTGAAACAATGGAACGTGGACTTTGAATCACAAATCGAATTTATCAAAAAATTAAAGATTGGAAACATCAAACTAAATTTACGTCAGAGCAGAGCACCTCAAGTGAAGAAGGATATTTTGTGGATAATGAGCAACTTTATCGATCAAATCAAGTATGTGGCCATCAAAATGGATGTCAGTAACAGAACAGATTGGGTCCTACTTTCAAAAATTCTAAAACACCCTTTGGATTCTTTGAAGGGGATGGAATTGGACGTGAACATTGTAAGGGATTGTAAAATGATTGACTTTCCTTACTTGGAGACTGTCGATATCCTCAAGATCCGTGGCATCTATAATATCCTCCAGCTCCGTTGCATCTATCATACATATAGTCAAGATATGGTAGCGTTGTTATCGAATCCCCTCAACGAAACTACACCCTTACAATTTCCAAACCTGAAAACATTGGAAGCTCATGATGTCTTTGTCGACTACGAATTTGCTGTAGCGTGTCTACAGACATTAAAAACGTTTCCACAATTTGGCTTGGAAAACTTGGTATTTACCTCTTTAGAAGTACACGGGTCAACATTTAATGCGTTGAGGGATGCGTTGGAGAAGCATGCGCCCACTTTGCAATCCCTTCGGTTGGGCTGTATTAGCTCTGGATATTTTGAAGACCATCAAAACATTGAGTTTGTTTCCCCAAGTTTTTCCAAATTGAAGAAACTCGAGTTCAGTATTGAAGGACTTTCAAAATATAGTAAGGGATGGATTGGTTCTTTACTTTGTTCTTTAGTACATTGTAATAGACTAAATTATATTTAGACTATGTATTCTTTAATTATTCTTGTATTTAATGATGTTTCCTTTGTTTAGATGAGATAAATTGGATATTTCCTGGTGGTCAAGTATTCTACAAAGATGACTTCCCCTTATTGGAAGACTTGAAAGTTGAGCTGCGTACCTTTACAAGATTTGAATGCAAGAAAGTGTTGAAGACATTTGTACCGTTTGGAACTCGTCAGAACAAGTGTGACACCATGAAAAGAGTGCATTTTGACATAGAATTGAACTGGGAGGATCAGGACGACAAAATATGGAGAACTGAATTTTGGAAACGTTTTGAAAATACTTTTCCAAATGCAATTTTGACTCCGGAGTATCACGTGGAAGCTAAAGATGCATTTAAAACGGCTTAAAAATCTGTTCTTATGGTATGATAATTCTCGTGAAATGTAAATGAATGTTGGAAGTACATGATGATTAATGATGAAATTCGGTTTGATTTGTTACGATATGAAATTAAATCAATGAAATGAATGGATTTTATAATTTTTGATTGGTTCAATTGTTCTTTTTTATCAAGTCCTTCGCAGTTCGCAGTTGCATTACATATCTCCATTTAATGAGAGCGAATGAGGTAATAGTTTCACATTTATTTATTCATGCGTTTTTTTCATATTCGTACATAATTTAAGTCATCAATAGGTTGAGACAAAATTATTTTGTCATTTTTTTAATAATAAATATTGAAATTTTAGCTCATGTCCCATCAAGCCCGGGTGAACTCTGAGGAACGTTAAAAATACTGTCCTGCCTGGTGCAATAAGGTGCCACTATAATAACTACGGAAAATGTGATTGTGGCGTTTTCTGGAGACAAGAGGTTCGCTACCAACCAAGCCATGAGAAAACGGTTGCGAGACATGAACTGAGCACTGATTGAGTTATTTTTTTTCTTCCACTTTTTAATGATTAAGAATTAATTTTACATCAAACTACATTTGGATCTATTATATTTCCTATATCTCTCTAAAAATGGTAAACTACTGCCTCGTCAAGTTTTCCCAAGGCGTCGATCTCGTATTGGTGAGGGCGTGGTGCGGGGTGAGGCGGAATTTCACAACTTTCCATAAAATACAGAGATGAGGACATTGTGGACCGCAGTTGTAGGCCTCGATGGGAGCCGAATTAAGTACTGAATAAATGAATATGCAGTTCTCTTAGACGGAATACCACGCGGTGACTGTTTAGCCAATTAGAGACCACTCTGTATTTCATGCAAAAGCAGAAATTAAGAATTAAAATTATTATAGCATGACCCGAATGGTTGTTACCGTTCTTGGTTGTTACCGTTCTAAGGACACACCACACCCTGATTCGAAATTCTTCCATTGTCTGTCTGCATACTCATCTATTGTATATACCATACTTTGTTACTGCTTTGTCTAGTCGAGTTTAACAAAGATGACGAAAGGAATTGGAACTACTTGGAGAGATTTCTGACGACTGCTAACCAAAGATGTGACATATGTTTCATTCAAGACACTGCCAAGTATTCTAAAAACCTCTGATTACATTCTTGCTAAAAGTACATACATTTAGTATAAGAGAAGATGTCATATGTAGTTAACACTAGGCAACGTACGTAATTGCATGCCGTCCTCATGCAGTGTGCAGATTGTCAACCATACATTTCATTGGTCGCAGTGGTACATGTTATCGCCAATTCTTTAATTGCTGCGTTGGTGTGCCCATAGAAGTCGATATGGTGTGCCAAACATTGTCAGACGTATGTTTGACTGTGTCGCCCCTTTCTGCTGGGACTTCACCCCAAATCTCGGGTCACTTACGGATAAGACTTAATGATAAGAAGGATAAGAAGGGTAGGAATTGTAGATATGCTCAGTATAAATTGGACGAAAGAAATGTTAGAGTCACTTTTTATGCCTTGATTCTCAATATGAAATATTGAATTTTTATTGTCTTGTACTATACATTTAACACTTTATTGATACTGATGCAGTTCTTATCTCTTGTCTCGTTTAGATTAAATACTAATAAAAGAGACTTAAAGAGATGACCTTTCATTGATATTGACAGTTCAAAGACTTGGTCCCCATACAGCGTAAGAATCCTCACAAGGAACTCGTGGACCGCAGCGATAGAGGGGTTGTGAAGGGTTAAAATAATTGCCGCGACTATAATAATGCAAACCAATCCTACGACACTGGCGCTATAGGATGTCGGCCTCGGCCTTAAAGAAAATGGAGGACAAGCACAAATACTACTAGGAACTGGTGACATCGTAGTGGGTGTGGGTGGTGATGATTGTAGCTGTACGCGTATGTCTGCTTCCGCGGATGAGGTCGTCACTGTCGTTGTAGGTTGTGGGGCTGATTGGTGTGAACGTCCAGGAATTAAATTATTCATACTGATATCCCATGTTTGGATTGATATCGATGTATAAATTTAAGAACTTACTTTATCCGAACACGCACAATTTGTCTATGTATTATACGGATAAGTTGAATCTTGTTTCTAATTATACGCTTTCGATATGTCGTCCAATTTGAGGGTCGATTAGCAGTGCATGTGTTACGGGTGATGAAGATGAAGCCGGTCGAGGGGTAAATGTATTGGACAGTTTTGTAAATAGTAGTGGCATCTTTATTGAAACTATCGATAGATGATATAAACCGGTGTTCAGAATCCATGACCTGCTGTAAAATCCTTTCCATGTTAATGTCGAATTTGGAAATTCCCCAAACAAATGTTATTGAAGACAAATCTATAGAGACTTCCTTACGAAGGTTTGGAATGGCGTCTGAGAATTGAAATCCTGCAGTTTATGCAAGGTTTATTATGCACATTTTTTTGTACTCAAGTTCTGTTTTGGAAGTTTGACAACCGTAATCGCAACGATTGGACATAATATGTCGTCGGACCCCGTGGGAGGTCAAAATCCCGCAGCTGAGACAGACGGACAATACGGTCTTGCTCAACGCCAAAGTTCAGGATCCCTTCCAGAAACTGGGCCTGATCATGGTAACATAATAATTAAATTAGAAGGGTGACAGGTGTAAAGCTTTGCCTTATAAAATGTCAATTTGTTCGTTTTGTGAAGAAAAAAAACCCACAAAAGCCGTAACGGGAAAGATTGCTTCCTTGACATCGATGCTGCAAGGGCATGGTCATCAAATACAAGGACAGGTGATCCCAATTCCATTGTACCCTATCGAAGGTCCTCATCACCAGATTCAGCAACCTTCATCACCCTTACAGTTATAATTTCGTGGACAGAATGCCGGTAAGTTAATTCAATGTAGAATTATGGCGCAATAAAGTTGTCCTGTTGGATTGATTTGACCTTCAGGTAATCCTTACCATCCTGCAACAATCCCCACTAAAGTACCCACTCAAGGCGAAGGTCAAGGTGAAAGTGCGTCATCTCCTGGCATGCCCC
>JAQIWQ010000586.1:0-15288 GCA_034695825.1 Folsomia inoculata
GAAAGGAAGGAAAACTGCAGGGATATTCGAGTTATTCTGGCATCATTTAAATCACAAATTTTGACATCAATTACCACTAAAAATCAAGAAACTCATCAACAAACCATTATGCAAATCAAATACCGTTCCAATCCGCTTACTCCTCTACCGCAAGCAAAGGCGCAAATACATCAAACTCGGCTGGTTTTTCAGATATGGACTAAGCAAAGCAAGTAAGATAAAAGTTGCACGCATAAATCTAAATTACATTAGGAAAAAATTTCATGATCTGTCCACGTCGACATTCTTAACGCTTAAAGACATTGATAAAAACGCTTTGCATTCAGGAATTACAATAAGGATTACAGTGAAGATGCAATTAATATGATAACCAAATTTAAAGTCAAAACCGATATCCCTTCAAACGTAGCCACAACCTCAGCAATATCAGACATAATTGAAATATTTAACAAAATATCCCCGGTTATAAATAAAACAGTGGTTGAATTTCCTGCTAAGAAGTACGTGTCAGAACAAACAAAAGACCTAACAGAGATAAAGCTTACAAGAAATATAAAATCCACCCGACCTAAGAATATTGTGAAGTGCTCATAGACCTTAAAAAAAGATTCAAACCAGGAATTTATTCTGATACAAAAAGTCAATACCTTTTTCACAACCATATCATCAAGGGACAAAAACGCAACATTACCTGCTCTACCACGAAACCCATCTCTACCATGGGACAATGCCGGAACATCCTTCAAATTCCAAGATGTAACCGTAGAAGAATTAAACAAATGCTGAGTAAAATGAAAAACAAAAATTCTATCTAATATGATACTTTGGGTATATGTAACACAATGGTAAATATTTGTATGAATGTACTTAATTTTAGAATCGAGTTGGCTAAACTGTTTAATCGTTGGGTAGCTTCGAATAACATACCAAGACAATGGTCAAGAGTAGTCCCAATTCCTAAAACTAAATTTGTTGAGTCACCAAACGACTTACGTCCTATTTCAAAAACTCAATTACAATTGCTAATTTTAGTGCTTTCAAGAATAATGTGAGAAATTTGATTATGAATGAACAGCATGAAGAAAGAATGAGAACAATATTTGATACGATTGAAAACTTTGAATTTGATGAAATGATTAGTATGTGTGATTCTATTTTAAATGAGTGAGAGCAAGGAATGTGTAATAATAATATATTAATGTGACCTAAAGATGTAACATTCCACATAGTGTGGTATCTCTTATGGTATCTCTATCTCTTAGGTGATAAATAAAATAAATAAAATAGGAGTGTGCGTGTATATGTAATCGAACCAGTTTGTATTTATGCGAGTGCATACAATAGACTCTAATGAAACTGGCTCTAATGAACCAACGTGCCTTATAAGGTCAGTCCAGATTATTGTTACATTTACGGATTGTTGTGTGTTGACAGGTTTCGTTTGATCCATTCGATTTTACCTCCTTTACTAAAATCTCATTGCATGCAACTTTATTTTGAGTTGTTAGTTAATGGCAAGTAATTTAGAACGGAGTGTTACTGAAGTTAATATTAGAAATGTTGACATTAATACTGGGCAGAGACTTGGCACAATCAACGAAGATCCAAAGTATTTGGACTCGTTTGTAATGTTTATCTGTGTGTAGGAATCCTCTGGAGTTTGAGAAATGTAGGATATGCTTTTGTATCTTCAACATCTGTAAATTAGCAAAGCCATCATTATGTCCCCATCTTTATCACATGTCTAAGGAGATGGAGAATGAGTTATGCGAAAGGGGAAAGATGGGTACCCGTACGACACCCGGGAACCCGTTTCTAGGCCGAAAAGTGGGGTTACAAGATATGTAACCGCTTCGGGCTGTTCTTGTCCACTTTGCAATGTAAAGTTCCAATGTTTTGACAAAATTGAAATACGAAAAAGTAAGCCCTTGTTGTAATTATTCTGATTTTAGATGCACAAGTTATTAGAATTTAAATGAGTTTCATTTTAGGACGGCTTGTCCCTTCAATTCCTCCTCAATGCAAAATATGTGAGGTTGAATATCAAACCTCAACTAGGGCAGTATTATGCAAGGATAGCCATGGTCCTCCAAAAATTTGTAAGACTTGTAATGTAAAGTTTAAAACTACTTGATAGTGTTAAGAGAGCATCAAAAAAGAAAAAAATCATTTTGTGTAGGGATAGGCAGAATAGAAATAAACCTTGTGATACATTTCTTTAACGGTATGAAATAAAATTAAATCAATTTTTATGTGAAATAAAGCGTTTGTTGAACTTTTTTGTTGGCATCTTACATCAGGTTCAGGAACTTAACACATTAAATTATAGTAGATGTGCATAAACATACGTCGCATCATTTCATTACTAACATTCATACCATCGGCATTGTAAAGAGGAAGGGTAAAATCTAAAATGTCCTTGGTGAAAATCGGATCCAAAAAGGCAAATTTACAAACTAATTATGTACTTTTTATGAATTTCTCCAAATATTATTTGGTAGTAATAAATTGATGGCCTTTCACACGGGTAGAAACATACCTTCCCACCTCAATGTTCAGCCCTGCCAGCCGAAGGCCAGCAGAAACCCCCTGCTGTTGAACGTTCAGCTAAAACCCCCTGCTTTGCCAAAGTAAACTGAAAAGCCCAGGATTTTGCACAGAATTTTTTTTGCATTTGAAAATTTAAGTAAAAGTTTATAATTTCAAAATTTGCTGATTTTTTTTATGTTAAAATTTTTGCGTACAAATTATTAAAACCTAAAATAAATTGACGAACGATTAACACTTTGAATTTCTTCAAATTATAGCCATCAAATTCATCCTATCCTAGCCATTCTGGGCCATAAATATGTAGTCAGTTTTAATATTTTAATTCCAATGTCTAATGGGTGGTAAACTATTTGTTGTACTTATAATTTTCCTTGTTGATTCAATAGTTCAATACAGTAAAATATTTACGTTATAATGCATGCAGACTGGCAACAGGAAATAGTAATAGTTAATTACTCCTTGTCCTTTTAGTTCTAGATGTGAGATGTGATGTGCGTCGTATGTAAGTGAGGTTTTTTACAACAACTGTACCGAGACTGATAAAAACTTGTCGGTTAAATGATTTCCATAAGATTCCAGACTCCCACAATGTCTCGTTGACTAATTGCATTGAGATGAAGAGATATTATCTCAGTGACTCTTGAGATAATGTAAATCATTTGCCCGTGTGAATGTAACTTAAACTTAAAATAAATGTTCAGCAAATTCTTGTCAGTTCATTTCTCTTGGATCAGTCCACCCTCCATAACCTACCAGTTCCAGTACTGCCATAAATAGTACATGGTAAACGTAATTGAGTGCAATCTATTACTCTCATTATCATCATGTTTACATAAAACAACAAAAACCACGCGTTCAAATAATCATGAAAGTAGAGATCCGTACTTTTGTGGCAATTTGTCACACCATTGCCGTTGGGTTTCTGCTATGGCAACTTTGCAAAGCAGACATGGAAGAAAACAAGAAGGGTTCTCATAGTAAAGGTAAGAGTTGAGTTCAGTTTTTATCGACTTAAATATCTCAAATCTAGCTCCTCTGCTTCCTATAAATTGAGCTATTGACGAAGCAAACTTTGTTTATCAAAATATAGGATGGAAGAATGACATCCACCTACAAGTGGGAAATGCAAAGAAAAAACTGGCTCTTATCTCACGGCTGGTCTGCGTCCCAGATCAGGAGACATGCAATCAGGATAGTGGAGAAATTTTCAACTTTGAAAAAAACTGCGAGGTTTGCTTCAAGCTTCGAACGCTAAGTTCAGATGGAAAGTGGAATTTCATGTTGAACATTTCATTACTATTACAATGCTTCATAATTTATTACGTAATTATTTAATCAAACTAAATATTTTAATTTGGCTTACAGGGAATTATTCATACGAACGTGGATACACAACCCGTTCGGAAGTCAACGACCGAGGTTAGCTTATCGGAACCTGCCAGTCCGTGAAGGGATTCTGGACAGAATTCGACAACGAGGAGCACTTCCAGTGCTTTTGCAACCACGAGAATTTCTGCAATGCCAAAGGTTTCTCTTCGGCATCTGGGAATATTCCAATTCCAGATGTCCTTGTCCTTATCGGCGTGACGATTGTTATTTTGGTTAGGAATGCTTGAATCCTTAGTAAGGATTCTTTCATTCTTTCTTAGATTGTGGTACAAGCTTGTGCTACCTGCTTCCCCCGAGTTGGGGCATATCGTGGGTTTTTATACCGAACGTCAGTTGTGACGTTCGGTTGCTAGTCGACATGCCGATGACCCGCCAGTCGCCTACTGACAGATGTCACGCTACAATTGTCCTTCAGACAATTAGCACGGGCCACTTGAAAAGTGTGCAATGAGATATTTATAGGTGGGATATAACTAATCGTATTGGTAGTCGGTGCAAGTGTACTTAAAGTATAGGGCATTGACATGAGGTGATGGAGTTTAAGAGAATGTAAATTCGTTGGAAAATGAGATATATGGTTCCAGGCAGTGGAGTTGAAGTTTGGGAGAATTATGTCATTTACATACTTAGTGTAAGGTGATAACATTGATAGGGTAAATGAGTTGAAACATTGTATAAGTTCAATGGAAAAGAGAGAAAGTGAATCTATATATATATTATGGAGGGGTTGGTTTGTGTATATGTAAAATTTGTAATTGTGAAAAAGGGGGTAGATGCTACCTTTCCCGAGAAGAATACGTTTCAGAGAAGTATTATAATTTAGATTGGTGGTTGTATAAGATGAGGACGGAAGGTGATATACACCCGTAATTTACCGGTAAGCTAAAATTATTTACTAGTATGAAATGAGAATAATAGTCAGCGCCAAGCGATATAAGTTGAATCGAAGAATGTATTGATAGAATTGAGGATAATGCCGGTACTGATGTTGTGTATCCACAGATGGCGCTGTCGAAACAATTCGATGGTACCGCCTATCGGAGGTTGCGGATCGTGGAGATTTCTTTTACAGTGTTGCATGATGTACCTCTTTGGGAAGTGGTACGGAAAATCAGGAAAATTCTGAAAGAAAAGGATCTCAAGGTGCCGGGGTTTATTCTGCGGACTAGATTTATCGTTGAAGATGTCCCGGTCTGTTTGTTCGGTGGCGAACAATTCTCAAATTCTGCCGTTGGAAAGGGAAAGTTCCCGATTCAGTATGTGGGTACCTCCTTTTTTAGAAGAGACAGTGGAGTGTTGGTGAAGCAGGAGTTTGATCTGGGTGGGAAAGAGGGTCCTGGGAGTAGGGTGTCTATTCACTATAGTTATCAAGAATTGGCGGGTGATATCATAGTGCACAAAAGTAGAAAGGAGGTGAAGATTTGGACTGATGATGAATTGGATTATTTGGTTGAGAAGACTGTCCCTCGTTGTGTGGGGGCGATGTCATTTGGAGAAAAAATTATATATCCTATAGAGTTGGCTAAATTGGGGAAGGCAGCGTTCAGCCAGATTAAGAGTCCTTGGAAGGGTATCCAAGGTGATAAATATGAGTCCCACTGATTATCCAGCCAGTACGGCTTTTGGTGTAAGGGTGGAATTGTATTTTGGTTTTGGTGTATCAGTTTCTTTACAAAATGTGGGGATATGGGTTGTTAATGTGGGTGGCGATGGTGGGGGCGACTTCACTTGGAGGTGATAGAGGTAAGGGAGTGTCAGAGAATATTGTATAATTGGGTATTGTTAAAAATTATTAAAGGAGATGGTTCGGAGACAGGCTATCCTCAAAGTAAGGAAGTGGCTTATGATTAAGGGTCGGTGGGGAGTGAGTACGGAGTTGTGGGGGCCGGGGTCCTAAGATATCTGTCGGCCGGGGAGATACACGCCTGCCGGCAATGTTTGTTTGCATTTGGTAAGTATAAGATGGGGCGTTATATATGAAATTGGAAACTGTTTTGGTGTTGTTGCAGGATATGTGTATGTGGTGTCGGGATTGGAAGATAGCCTGGAGCCGGGCCGGTGGTCGTGAAAGGAGGAAGAGATGAAATATAGCTGATTTGCTAAATAAAATGGAGGGGTATTGCTTCCACCCGAGGAAGAAGAGAATGATCGTGTTGGATATAGGCCGTTTTTAGATGAAGAAGGTAGGTTGTGAAGGCATAGCTAGAATCATTTGGATGTTTTATGCCGTTTTGTTCTATTAATAGGGGTTTCTTTCTCTTCGGCAGGTGTATTAGATGGTATGGCGGAGCCAGCAGGACGGGTTGGAACCGTGGAATCTCGCAAATGATGACCACATCGCCGTCTGAAGTGGGAATGTCGCGACTGATTGCTTCGAATTGTGGTGATGGCCCAGGGATAGTGGTTGGCGATGGTGAAAGCTGGAGATTGTATATTGTGGAGGAGGAGGCTAATGTAGTGGGTGACGTGGCTTGTAGTTACATTGAGCCACATTGTATTTGCCTTGGCTTGAACTTTCAATAAGATTCGTGAATTCACATTATCTCGAATTCTATCAGAATCTAATTAATTCAGCACCCAATCAGGAGGGTCTACACAATGTTTGCAATTTCTACCCCAATTTGGTTTCATGCCGAAAGCTTGCTGTGATCAAAAGGATTGGATGGCTGTAGGAAGTTCAAGGAATCTCCCGATGCCCTCTAGAAATTAAACATTAAAGGTTTAAGATGATTCTTCTAACAATATCAGTTACTCATTGCAGCAGAATCTAATTAATTCAGCACCAAATCTGAAGGCTCTACGCATTGATTACAATTTCTAACCTAATTTGGCTTCATGTCGAAAAATTAACGTGATCAAATTGTTTGGATTGCCCTACGAAGCTCAAGCAATCTTAAAATGCCCCCAAGAGAGCACTACAGAACCACCTTCCCGTACTACAAGGTGAAAATGTTAAATCGTTTTAAATTTAATATGTATAGTGAATTGATTTGAATCGTGTACAGCCGGGATGCTAACTCGTACTCCCGGCTCGGAAGAACGGTGATGGAGATCGACAATAGGCATTTGACTTCGGTGTATTATTCAGAACTAAAGGAGCAAAGGGAGAAAGTGTGCCATCTATAAGTAAGGGAACTGAAGGTCAGGTTCCTTTTTTAACAGACGGAATCAGACCTCGATCTGCCACTCATTACAGCAGAATCTAATTAATTCAGCACCAAATCTGGAGGGTCTACAGTCTTTGCACTTTCTACCAAATTTTGGCTTCATGTCGAATAATGACAGAGAAGTGGTAACCGGTGTATTTCAAGGAGTTATTCAAAGCAGTAGAATTGGGCGTTGGGACGGGTAATAGAGAGGGAGTGGCTAAGGTATATTCAAGTCCTTGCTTTCTCGAAGGATATACTCAAGATTTCGAATAGAAGTTGAGGAAATTCGACAATGCGGATAAACAAGAGGAGTAGGATGGAATTAGAAATGTTCTAAAGGATAGAATAGGCAGTACTAAATGCTTAACAAGCTTGCTAATTGCTTATCTTAGTGTACATTTAGGATGAATGGACTGGCTATCTTACTCCAGTTTTATGATGCTACTAATTATACGTATTTTTTAAATAGTATTAAGGAAAACCATAATTTTTTAATTCATAGCAGTACAGTTTCCAGGCAATTATATAAATTCCCGGTGGGTGCAAACTCGGGACATGCTATAGTGTTAATTGTAGATGTAGAGAGTAAACTAGTGGGGAGTAATCTTTATTTGACCGCAACCATGGGGGCGTTTATCATCATCATTTTTTTAGATTATGTTGGAAAACTCTGATGATGTCTATAATTGTCCTGCTTTTCGTTCATGTCAATACTGATGACATTTTGTTGCCCACAATGCCCCCGGTTAGGGATTGTGGGTTTGTCGTCATGTACTGGCTTACGATGCTATTCGATATGGGAGGAAGTTTATCTGGCAGGATTCACTTAATGCGTTCCTACCGAAACATACTAGTCGTTTCCTCGAGGAAGGTAGAGTAGAGAACACAACTATTAGGGGAGAGATGTTATACTGGTTCAGACAGTTCTGCAACGGTAACAAAACTACAACTGCGAATCCATTGCATTCCTCATTACAATCATCACCACGCACTCAACTTTTCATACGGGAAAAAAGAACGAGCATGTTGCAGGAAATGAATTTGACACCAGTTCACCTTCTAAGCAACCCACTATTTAATAAAGATGCAGGCACCGCACAGACTAGTAACATACAATAGAGGAACAACGATGAATGTCAAATTGGTAGTAATTTTACACCACCCGTTGATAGAAATGCATGCAACGTACTGCAAAGTCATGAGAAATTGCCAGCAAGTGATAACAGTGATGCAAATGGAAGCAAAGAAAATTTGTCACCAACAAGTCACCACCATCAGAGACACAATATGCAAATCGTAGTATGTCATCATTGAAAGATATTGAAAATGCAGTTTGTCTTGATTTACCTAACTCCATTAGGGATCCGGTATCATTGGGTTATAGAATAAAAATTCCGATTGATGATTGGAAAATTCCGCTTTCACCAACTCCATCTGATAATCCAACACCCAGGGCTAGGTCGGAGGAAGTAAAAATGCTTTTCACACAACTCAAAAATGAGCAGAAACGTGCATATGGCTCCAAATTTCTATTAGTATTTCCCCTCGATGGAAAGGACTCGATTTGTAATAGGCTTATGAATATTTTCCCAAATGTTTTTGCATTAATTTGGAAGACTACTGGCCCTTTTGCCTTAAACCCAATACACTGGTTCAGACTGTTCTGCAACGGTGAAAAATTTTGTATTTTTATTAGGCTGCCATCATTCTAATGTACATTCAGAACACCCATCAGACGTCATAATTTTAAAATTATTTACATTTTTCTGTCTTAGGTAATAATAACTCTAAAGATTTCTAAGCATATCAGTTACACATTGCAGGACATCCTGGAGGATTTGCAAACCGGAAGAGAAACTTGAAATCCAAATCCGGAGGGTCCACACAGTGTGTGGAATTTCTACCCCAATTTGGCTTCATGTCGAAAAATTAACGTGATCAAATAGTTTGGATTGCCGTACGATTTCCTTCATTCTTAATCGCGGAAGGCAAATACCTAATTCAGTACGTGACGACTTCCTTCGTTAGGAAGAGGGATAGCGGCATATTGGTGAAGAAGGAATTTGATCTTGGTGGTGGCGATGGTCCGGGTTCCCGGGTACCGATGCACTTCAGTTATCAAGAGTTGGCGGCGGATATATTGAGCCCTGCCCATAGTGAAGGGGGGAAGGTCTGGACAGACCGGGAGTTAGACTGCTTAATGGAACGGATTGCACGCCGTCGGATAGGAGCGATGTCGCTTAAGGAAAAAAATATTTATCCTCAAGAATTTCAAGAATTCGGTATAGAAGCCTTCTCTGCAGTCAAGTCACCTCTTGATGTTGTAAATCGGGTCGTACGGAAGGTGTGTGGGGAAGATGCTGATAGTATTCATGCCTGGTGGGTGGATGCTCATAACGACGACCTGTTTTATTGTCGAGCATGGTACAACGACGCAACTCCACACTAACCCGCACTCATAGATGACCTTCCAACTTAAGGGTCAAAAACTCTGGGTGATGCTGGAGAATGGTGTGTGGATTGCTCGATTTTGTGTTATGCATTAATGTTTTTCTCTGAATTTTTTTAGGGAAAATTTCGATGCAAATGCGATGCAATGCAAATGTCGATGGAAATGAAAATGCAGTAAAAGGAGTTGCGAATGGATTAAAAGATCCATTCGGGGGGATGAGGAAGAGTGTACGGAGTTGTCCCCGCGTTGATAACGACTTAGGTTGGTTAATAACGCTCCGGAAGTTGCAGGAGTTAAGTATCCCTTTTCACATTGGGGTTGCTTGTCCAGGTGAGGTAAGGGATGTTTCTTGTGTGCATTGGTATTAAGGTGGAAAAGTGTCTGATGTGTAGGTGATTACGTCATCATGTTCGAGGATGTGTCCCTCGAGGTTGTCTACTGCACTTTGTCAAGATCATTCAACAAATAAGCTGCTCCGAGCAATTGACCTCAGGCAAAAAGCCTGGAGTGTACTTGTGGAGTACACGTGAAGGAAATAGAAAAACCCTTGGAGCATTATCGCCAGAGATTGTACGATTTTTTCTTAAACAAAAAGATTTCAGCAACAGATCCCCTGCCGCTGAAAAATCTCGAAACTACGATGAAGGCCTTTAGCACCGTCTATGGGTTGAAAGGACATTATGGAAGGGGTCATAGCAGTGAAAAGGCATCCGTTAGGTGCAGTTGAAAATCCTCCGAATTTTAGTAGTGTGGGCGGCCTGGTGGACGGGGTTTGGTGACTAGTGGTGGTAGAATATAGGTGGGGGAAAGAAGGGTATGTAAAGGGAGGGATCATAAAATGAGTTAGATTGTAGGGCTTGATAAATTGTGAAAAATGTGGGGGCATTGGTTGAAGTAGGAGGGAGGGGAGCAAAGAGTGGGCAAAGATGATTGGTATGTTCCCATCGTGAAGTGTGGGATGTAGAGAGTGAAGAAAACCATGTGGGAGATGTAGAATTGGTATTTTTATGTTATTGCATTCAGAGATTGTAGTTTTTTCTAAAAAATTGCACATTTTTATGTCTGGAGATGTTGTTTAAGAAAAGCTTAGAATGACTATGTAAGTGAATGTAAGGATTAGAAGATTTTGAAGATGGGTGTTTGGGATGGAATTGGTTATTCGGAGGTCGACACTTCTTGGTAATTTTAATAGGTAGAAAGCTAATAAAATGTGGTGGGTGCGGGCGTGTTACTGCGCAGTGAAGATTGGAGCGATCCCGATTGCCGGTGAGAACTTGAATTTATTGTGTGGTTTTTGGGGTAGATTTAATGATGGTGTTGTTTTTTAGATTTCGATTCCTGTGATGGATGTGAGGGACTTGTGGAGGGAGAGCCGGGGAAAGGTGTATCCCTGCGGTAGCTAAATGCCATTGAAATGGATGACTGGTATCGATGTCCGAGGAATGGAGGTAGGGATCATAAGGTTCAAGATTATTCAAAAAGGAGAAGTGAGTATTCCCGGTAGATCATCTCTATGTGGTGTCGGTGGATGAGGATAGTTTGGAACCGGGAAGATGTTTGGCATGGAACTCTTTCAGAGAGAGCCATGTGGAGTAGGAATGGCGTTGTTCTGTCCGGGGTCCAATCCGGTCTGCGATCCCAGCGAGGACGTTGGATCCAAAGTTTCACATTTCACATCTAGTGGTATCTGGAATGTTCAAAACTTCTTTTCTGATGGTCACTTGTAAGGCCATCAGCTACGTGACTGCCAATGGCTTCGCGTCCCACATCTGCGAATAATTTAAAACATTCCCAGCACAACAATCAAATGCAGGGAAGATCCACGAAAATGTTTGGATGGTTGAACATCTCGTGCAGTTCTGCACGAATACGTTGGCACTTGAGAATGATCCCCTATCCACACTTAGAGATTATTACATTCACCAGTTGAATTTGTTGGCTTCAACGCCAAAATTTAACATGTCATCCGACTTCTGTTCGAAGTTTTCCATTTATACCAATGCTGAACTACCGGAAAACGAGTAACAGCTGTTCGACATTTGTGTTACGTACAGGGAACACAACTTTATACACAACCCGGATAATGATCTGCATGATTAGTTTTGGAGCAACTGCAAATTAATCATCGATTTCTCTGAAACACCTGGATTCAGCGTAGGAGTTGGAGCCGTAGAAGATGACAGTCATGATATCGCATGGTACTGTCTATTGCAGTTGGGTGAATCTCATCACCCATCCAAAGCATACCAGTCCATGTGTCAGATTGGATTTGCTATGAAATTCATACCAAATAGAAGCAATTAATCCAACTGTTTTGTCGTCATGTACTGGCTTACAATGCTAATCGATGTGGGAGGAAAATTTATCTGGCAGGATTCACTTAATGGGTTCTTACCGAAACATACTAGTCGTTTTCTGGAGGAAGGTAGAGTAGAGAATACAACTACTAGGGGAGAGATGTTATACTGGTTCAGACTGTTCTACAACGGTGAAAAATTTTGTATTTTTATTAGGCTGCCGTCATTATGATGTAGATTCAGAAGGACGATCCATCAGACGTCGTATTTTTTAAATTATTTACATTTTTGTGTCTGAGGTAATAATAACTCTAAAGATTTCTAAGAATATCAGCTACACATTGCAGGACATCCTGGAGATTTGCAAACCGGAAGAGAAACTTGAAAGAATATTTTACTGCGACAACAGTGACGGAACTCAAATGGTTGTACAGACATGTACTCAGCAGATATCCTCCACCGAGTCTATTGCCAACTCAACACAACACTAATCCTCCAATACCATAACAAGGCAACAATCAACTGAAATTGGAACTGAAATTACCAAAGGAGGCAATGGTGGAGGTGGAGGAATGTTCAATCTTCCTGGCCACATCCACAAATCTTTATTAGCCAGTATACAAGTCCGACTACATCAAAAAATTCGGCTGCTGGTGTTGCGAGGATGGACTTGCTTAAAGCAAGCAAGTCCATCACTCAAAGACTTGGCAGAGACGCTTTCATCTATTCTTGGACTGCTGGGCGTAAGCCAAGCAGTCCGAGAAGGGGATGAGAGCGTTCAGCCAGTCATTCGGGTGAGAACTTTGGAAGAGAATAGTAATAAGTAAGGAGTAAGTAGTTAGTAAGTAGGGTAGAATGTTAACAAGAGGAAAGTGAGACGTAGAATAAAGAGAGAAAAACTGTAACTGTTGGCGTTGGTGTCTTGTGTTTAGTGTGTTCTGTGCATAGTAAATATCTTTGAAGGGGCACTTTCCAGGAATAGCAGTGACCCCGCGACACTGGGATACAATTGAGGAATATCGTCACAAACTCAGACATCAACAAGAGGTTGGAACTAGTGGTCCGTTCGCACTTCGTACGGAGGAAATTAAAATTGTAGGCTATAATCGATTCAGAATCTAATTAATTCAGCACCAAATCTGGACGGTCGACATAGTGTGTGCAATTTCTACACAAATTTGGCTTCATGTCGAAAACTGGTGATCAGATGGATTGGATGGCTTTTAAAGTTGTTCAAGAAATCTCCAAATACCCTCAAGAAATTAAATATTAAAGGTTAAAAAGTGTTCTTCTACGAATCGTTCTTAGCCACCCCTTGCAGCAGAATCTAATTAATTCAGCATCAAATCTGGAGGGTTTACCCATTGATTGTAAGTTCTATTCCAATTTGAATTCATGGCGAAAACTTAAGGTGAATACATGGATTGGATGACAGTAGAGTATAGAAAGCTCACGAGAGGGCCAAAGGGTTTTAGGTCATCCTTAAAGCGTCGTCTTAAGGATGACCGTTGCAGGGTTAACGAAGCAAAGGCTAGATTAAGACGAGTCTCATCTATTTGATCTATTCCAGTCTATTCCGCTCCACCTGTTCACTCATAATATGCGTGAACGTCTAACTGGAGTGGAAGTGGACGTGTAATTTTATCATTTACCATTTTGCATTCAACATTTATAAAAGTGTGCCATTTACTCCCACCATTTAATAATATTGAGTTAGTGAGTGAGACCCAGATATATTGAGTCTTGCGCATTCACGATCGAGAAAAAGGAGAACATTCAAAGCTCGTAAATTCAAGGACGCAACCACTGGACAACAACAACTGAACAAACGGCCCATCTCTCCAACATTATCTTATTAATAAGATATGATAAAATGGGTATAGAAACCCATCATCTTTTGTAAATGACCATTACTTCCCTGATCAGCTATCGCTGAGGAAAAACCAACTTGGTTATCCTTTGAGAAAGACCATAATATAATGATCAAATAAAACCGAACCTTAAAATATTTGAAACCAAATTATTACCATAAACCGAAATAGTTATGACGAAAAGGGACAAGCTCAGACACTTCACTATTTCTAAGTTAGGTAGACGCTTATTACCATAGGAATTAGCTGTCAGTACACATTAAATTAATTTTAACAGCTTGCATTTTACCATTATAATCTTTCACCAGCCCTATGAAAACTGTCGTTGTGTGGTTAAAGCACTGGCCAAAACCAAAACTAGTAGGCCAAAGCCACTACTCCGCTGGTAGATGAAGTGGGGACAGAAAATGGACTTGAAATAAATCTCGGCGCCAATCAACAGTGGACGACAACCAAGACAAGGAAATTTGAGGTTCAGGAAAAGTCATAGTCCCACTAAGCACAACTGTCACGATCTCTCAACTTGTGGAAGGAATAACGGTGCCGTACACGGCTGAGGCTAAGGTCACTGGAACTGGAACTAACCAAAAACTGACGAACTTCGACGACTTGGAGGATAACAAGGCAGTTAGCGGGTTAAGATCAATTCTTTATACATTCATTTCGATGAGAATAACGAACAGAATAGACCGTAAACAAAAGCAGCAAGCAGACTCTTCACCGACCATTAAGCTTTTCAGTTGTGGTTGCTCAACGCAAATAATGCCACCAAATTATTTCGTACATTTTAGGAGGAATTTTTTTTCAAATTTCAAATTTTGACATTCTCGTGGACCACTATCGAAAAGGTTCCCCGACCCATCGACAGTACTCCGTCGTCATCGATGAGTGGTCCCACCCGTCACCGACGATGATAGTATGTCAATGAAACTCACTCAACACCATCATATTCTCGTTACGCAAAACACAAGTTAAATTTCAGATTGTTAAACTTTTTCGCAATTTTGAAACTTACAATGTTAAAAAATTTTGCGACTTTTACAAGTTTTGGAATTTTTTGGAGCAGTAGCAGTTTGAGAGCAACACTTTTTTGTACGAAACCTTTTGTGACCACTTGAAAAAACTTAGTTGTTTTCCAAACCATACTACATTGGTGAGGACCTTATAATGAGGTAATTGTGCTACGATGAATAAGCTAAGACCAAGATCATTAACTGGCAAGCAAAGGACATCTAGAGCTATCCCAGGCATTGTTGACTATACTAACTAGCCTAAAGTCTGTATATTAAATACAAATGAGAAGTAGATGGAGATTGGTTGCCTTTGTTATATTATAATTGATAATTTTAAAGGGTTGTAAATTAAACCTATTGGATGTAGAGCGGATCCTCCGAACAATGGAGAGTTTTTGTGGAGGATGTAGACGAAGGAACAGACGGGTGGTTGATGCTATTGGTTCTGAGGTGCCTACCCCGAAGGCGGATGTGGTTGCTATAGAATGAAATTGGTTGTGAATTTTGGTTGGTGTTACTTTCATTCCTAAGTTTGACTACTTTCATTGTCTACCTTAATTTTCATAG
>JAQIWQ010000587.1:0-15265 GCA_034695825.1 Folsomia inoculata
ATGCTATGGATTCTTCGGACCCTGGATCTGCATCATTCTGTCGAGTTTGCTATCAAACAATTAATTATTTAACGCGTTATAGCAATTTGAAAGCGATTTTTACGCCTCAATTCTCTCCCTTTTCTTAGAAAACTCATGAAATGACAAATTTTGAAGCGTTTTCGAAGTTTCGCTGGTTAGTATTGACACCAAAATTAAAAAAATTGATAGACTTGCAAAGCTTGCTCTTGACAATTACGAATGGATGCGCTTGGTATCTTCTGACTAAGTTCAGCTAAGAAAGTTCAGCTAAGAAAGACTTCATTTTCAGAGCATTGATATTTCTGCAGCATTATGCACAAATGATGTATGGTTGAGGATGTTTAGGGATTGCAAATCAAATTTGCGTTCCCAGTAAATACCCATGAGATTTCGGTGACAATTATGTAATTGAGAAAGATTAGGATTAGGATTATTAATAAAACCACAAGCATTGATCTGGATCTGCACAAAACCACTTTTATTTTGACAAGAATACTATAGTAGTTTAGATGAAGAACTTAAATACATCGATAATTATTTTACATTACCTAGATAATTCACGATAAATGATGCAGACTATTGATGTTTATCCAAAAAACGATTACCCAAATCGCTAACGAAATTAATTACCAAAATTTTGCCTTACTTTTTCAGAGCGCCATACAATGGTAGTAGAAAGTTATAAGAAATTAAGATAACACAGAAGCCGTTCAGTTCAGTTCAACGTTTGTAACGTAAATAAAATAACCAACAAACAACTTTAGCTATTCTTATTACTTTAAAACTCTCGCCGATGATACTGATCCGGATCAAAATAGGATGTGACAACGACACGGTTGCTAAATCGCCTTCCGGCCAGGGCCTGCTGTGCTTTTTGACAATCTGCAGGAGAATTAAATTCCACAAACACTTTTCCACAACCGGGAACATCTACCCCTTCGATGGGACGAGGAATCTCGAGAGATCTGACGAAACAAATTACAAAATCATGAATTAACTATTTTTCTTCCAACTTACGTTTTAATTATTTACTCACCTAACAATCCCATATTTTCCACATTCTTCCTTTATATCCTCCAAAATATCTTCATACTCTTCTTCATCCTTTAGTTCATCCGGTGTGACCATATTCATCAGACACAAAACTTCTGAAGGTGGACCAGCGCCACCCATTCCAATCAGACCTACATTTAGTCCTGGAACCTGAATCGCAACAGCTCCAAGTGCTCCAGGAACAGCAGTATTCTTGGCTCCAATAGATGCGCGTTGAACAATCAGCTTCTTATCCCCAAGGGTCATTCCATTCAGACCAGCAATTGCCTACAAATAATCAACCATTGAATATATTTTTTACTGTTTATCTTCACCAACTGAATGAAACTTACATGATCCGTAATGGTAATGTCGGCATACTCGCAGAAGGCATACCCCTTGGATAACCCAGTAGCAGAATCCTTCACCAAGTTAAAAGCCCTCAGTTTTCCAAAAGAGCTGAGCAGTTCCTTAACCTGAAACCCACAACAGAAAACCAAATTAATTATGAAATACATACAGATTACTACTGCATTCTTTAAAATGTCAAAATATTAAATTAATTAGAATTTTCATTGTAGGAAAGATAAATGTAAGTCGAATATGATGATGGAATCATGAATGAAAGATAGATGAGCCCGACTCCGATTGTTGGAGACCTGAAATGACCTGCAATATTTTATCAACACCCACCCCCACCCCAAGTCAGTAGCCATAACCAACAGCAGACCAGTCATCGTTTCTGTTTCCTGATTTAAAATTTACTTCAATCTAAATTGAATTGGCCAAACGTTAAATATCAATTAACGCAAGGAAAATGGCTTTAAATTTTAAACCAGAAAACAGTTTCAGATCAAAACACCCAACGAAATTTGTGCCTCTCCTCCAGTACTTGTTTTGTGGATCACTAAAAAACCTATAAAACCTGAAAATGAACGACGTAGTACTGAAAAAGAAAATTAGCTTGGCGTCTGTCTCTGTCCAACGAAGTAAAGGAAGGAACTCGCCCCTAAAACCTGTGCCTGCGTAAATTTTACAACTTACCAGTCGTTGTGCCCAAGCTGCAAGTTTTATAGTTTTTGATGATCAATTGCATAAAGTTTGTACTTGCCTTTTTTGACTTGGTTCGGAGGTTTGATACTAAAGTTAGTGAATCGTGAGTAGCCACTGTCGGACAGCCAAAACCATTTGCACTTTTGCAAATTTGCCCACATACCTGGGCTATAAGGGAGAAGGAAATAAAGGAAAAGGCTTTAGTCAATTCGACAGACAACATTGAAGTTTACACAAGTAATATAAAATAATCCAACACCCATCAAATCAACAAAGTAAATAGCTCAGCTCAAATCACTTAGACGTAACCTAACTATTTCTTCCACTATAATTACATGGACAATAGACAGAAACCAAAACCTAATACCTAAACAGCCATATGTATGGTATTCATTCATTGACCTGCTCTTTTAAACAAATACCAATACCCTTCTTAACTCTTCTACAATTCTATCTACAATCTTGACTCTAGTTTCCTCATGAAATGAATGTTTTGTTTCCTTCCTGTGAACGAACTACAAACTAACAGATTTCAGAACTGATTCATTGAAACTTCAGGCACAATTAGGTGTCATCAATCAAAAATCAGAACACCAAACACCAGTTCAGCTCACAGTAAGGAATCCAAAACTAATTTATATTATACGATGCAAGAAAGAGTAAATGAACGCAGGCTCTGGATAAAAAGTTGACAAAGTTCCGAACCTGATCTTCATTCAGATAATTTGGAAGTCCACCAATGAATATTTTATGAGGACTATCTGGGACAATTGTGCTCACTCCTGCAGCTGCTAAAAAATCATCAAACACAAAAATTAAAACCCAACCAAACTAATTAAAATCTTATCAAACTACACTCACGAGCGCCCAACGGAGCAACCGGATCAATTCCAGGCGTTGGTTGATAATCATGAGGCCTTCGTATCTTCAAACTTTGACCTCGGAAATTAATCCCATCAAACGCCATTGCTTGAGTTGTTTCATCAATAGACCGAAACTACATCACATCATTTAAATCAACCTTCAGTCACCCAAAATTTAAAACATGAACCAAAATCACCTCTAAAAACGCAAAATTCTTATCCAAATTAACTTGACAAGCCAAAATAGGATTCCCTGGCGCTTGTGCAAGCCCAGAAAGATGCATTTGTTGATTAAAAAACTCCATCATCTCATCTT
The DNA here is from genome assembly GCA_034695825.1 of Folsomia inoculata. NCBI lineage: Eukaryota > Metazoa > Arthropoda > Collembola > Entomobryomorpha > Isotomidae > Folsomia > Folsomia inoculata. The sequence continues at coordinate 3,286 of JAQIWQ010000587.1, forward strand.
CCGAGATACCAAACGGTATATTTCCGACGTAAAGTCGTCTTGCCTGTAAAAATAGCGTCCAGTATAGCTCATGTTAAACAATGGCACATTTTCAACTAGTTTGTGGTTGGCTAACGTCTTTAACCTGTCTCGTGACGGTTGCCCCCACCGCTGGAACGGCTGCTTGAAGAGGTGTCTCCAATATTAAATTTGCTGGAATTTGACCAGCAGCTAAAACAAACACGTAAAGACGTCTCTTTAATTAATTGACCTTCTTAAGCTTAATCTTTAACCTTACCTTGCATAGCTTTATACTGCATTGGAGTAATATGTTCAAACCCTGTAGGAGGATGATCCCACCAAACACTAGCCTTCCTCCTTCTAGAAACTCTTGGACCTTCTCTGGACTTGGATCTTGATCTAGATTTACTTTTTCTTGAAGATTTCCTCTCTCTTGAACGGGATCGTCTGGATTTCCTGTCACGATCCCCTCTTGGTGACCTGGATCTACTCCGTTTCTTCTTTTCTGCTCAAAAAACAACAAAAATAATCAATATATTTAAAACTATCCCCCTTTATATTTACTTACCCTCCGACCCCATTCTTCTGCTCCCCTCTAAAATGAAACAACAACCAATCTCCTCTACCTCTACCCCTCAATTTAATGAATAATTGATGGTCAAATAATAGAACTGAATTTATTAATCTAAAAAACCGTCAAAATTTAGTGTTGGCTGGAGGAATTGAGCATTTCCACAAAAAACTGGGAGGAGCAAGTTTTAATGGAGGAAATGGGCAGCAGCAAAAGCAGGGCGGAATCAAAGGGCAGAGTTTAGTCTCTCTACTAAAAACATCGGGTAGGAAAATTTTAATTGGAATTTCTTCAAATCAAAAATCTTAATTTTTTTGATTTTTTTCCATTTTCAAAATTTCTAAAAACTTTTGTCTCTTACCTTCTGCTAGTTGGTGGGTGGTGGGGGTGGGTGCGGCTGTTTATCGTCATTTTGGACTGAACTAGATTGGACAAGAAAAGAACAATTATTAAAGAAATTAACTAAAAATGTCACTTCCGGCAGTAATAAAAGGAGGAAAAACACAATTTTACCCCTACCTTAAACTAATCAACGCTGAAACAACGTATGGAAAGAGGATGACACGATTAAGGAACAATATCTTTGGAGATCCCTTACGAGTTTCACAGCAAAGGTCGAAAAATCTTAATGTAAGTTAAATCAACAATTAAATCATCCTTTTCAACATTAAAATACATGTTCAAATCCATTGTTTTGTGTAATTGAACAGGTAATCAAAGTAATATCAAGAGAGCCTGTTAGTAGACGTGAAACTTATACCCAGTGGTACCCTCGTCATCCAGAGACACACAGCCTTATCATGGCATTGAGGGATTATGGACTATTTAGGTAATTAATTAATCAATACATCATTTAATTCAATCCCAACTAATCCCATCTTCCTTATTTTAGAGATGAACACGAAGACTTTAAAGAAGAAATGATTCGACTACGAACCCTACGAGGGAAACCCCCATGGAACCCAAAGGAAAAGGCAAAGAACAAAAAGAAATAGAACAACCTTCCATCGTATATTTATGTCATCTACTAAAAAACCATTCACATCATCATTTTAGTATGTTTTAGTCAGTATATACCTTAATTAGTAGTAAATACGTGATTAATTTGGCCCATCTTGTAATTCTTGGTCTGTTTTAGTGTCCAACTCTCAGAACATACCGCATGCACTCCCAGTACCATTCATGATTATAGGTCAGAGGTTATGATACAATAGCAAAACCCTAAGAATTTCAATGAAAAATTACAAAACTTTTTGCAAAACAATCATAGCCCTCCCACATCATGCCACCCATCAAATCATTGCATGTGTTTAGTTCAAAGTTCAACTCATCTTCAGCCTCATGTTTTACATCCTCCTCCTGCTGCTCAAAAACATTTAATTTAATATGTTATCATTTAAAACCAGTTTATTTCTTAAATATTTATGAAATTATTCAGGAGAGAGAGGAGAGAAAGGAGAGAATAAAAAGAGCAGCAGTCCAGTTCAAGTTGATTGATTTTTGATTTGGAGGCCAGGTGGTCTGGTCTGGTCTGGTCTGGTCTGGTCGAGGTGGAGGTTTAGCAGCAAATAATTATTCTCAACTTATTTGCATTAATTAATCATAATTAAATCATGTGATCCAATTAATATCAAATTTAACTCCAATCCAATCATAACCAAATCATCTTTAAATTTATCTTTCTCTTGCCAATCTTCCCCTCTGACACAGTCCTGAACCGACCTGTGACCTCTTTAAATCCTCCCCCCTTTAGACTGACTAATTGGACGTGGGTACTGGGTGGTGTGGTTGACAATCCAGCATTCGACATTGATTGTTTTCTTAAAAGTTTTCGCCAAGAATGTCGTCATCTAGTGAAATAGAGTCGAGTAAACGTAAATCGAGATGGTATTTTGGAGGTATCGCCTCATCTGCTGCGGCATGTATCACTCACCCATTAGATCTTATCAAGGTAAGGTATCATCCATTACCACCCAATATTAACTAACATGACCATTATCAGTCATTTAATTATCCTTATTTTTGTCTCTAGGTCCACATGCAAACTCAACAAGAGGGGAAACGACTAACCATTGTAAGTCAAACCATCCACATTGTAAGGTCACAAGGTCTTCTCGCCCTTTATAATGGACTATCTGCATCTATCCTGAGACAAGCAACCTATTCCACGACAAGATTTGGAATTTATGAGGTCAGACTAGAAAATTCTATACCTTTATCCTGTATTTTGGATTATTTATTTAGTTTTTTGCCTTGTTTTAGGTTGGGAAAGGTTATCTAACCCCAGAAGGAGCATCTGATATTAGTTTTATTCAAAAAGTAGGCCTAGCAGGGTTCGCAGGAGCTTGTGGAGGGTTTGTAGGAACACCTGGAGACATGATTAATGTCAGGATGCAGAATGATATTAAATTACCGGTGGATCAGAGGCGCAAGTAGGTCAAGAAAACAATTAAGGGTCAAAATATGTCAGACTAGACTTGGTAGAGTTGATTTAATGTTAATTTATTCCCTAATTTAGCTATAAACACGCGATTGATGGAGTATTCCGAGTACTTCGAGAAGAAGGATTGACCCGACTGTTTTCTGGTGCGTCAACCGCTACGACGAGGGCTGTCGTCGTCACAATTGGACAACTTAGCTTTTATGATCAAATCAAAGTTGTACTATTGGAGACGGGAATCTTTAAGGATAACGTTCTTACACATTTCCTTTCATCATTGTCTGCTGTGAGCTATTTACCTCCAACTAAAAACCATAATATGGAAGGATTTGTGACTAAAGTGACTACATTTTGATTATAGGGAGCCATCGCCACGCTGATGACACAGCCATTGGACGTTATCAAGACGAGGCAGATGAATGCAAAGCCTGGAGAGTTTAAAGTATGACAATGATAGACTATTTCTTTTCTAAAACCTTTTTAAATCTAGTCCTAAGCTAAACTAAATGTTCATTTCCACAGAATTTGTTCCATTTGGTAAGCTACACTGCAAAACTGGGTCCCTCCGGCTTCTTTAAGGGCTTCGTCCCTGCATTTGTAAGACTTGGTCCACATACCATTTTCTTATTCCTTATCTTGGAACAACTACGGAAAAACTTTGGATATCTTCCACCAGAACGCTAATAATTTGTCGAGTTTAAGTCATGATATTGAATCAAATCCATGCTTGCCCAAGTTTAAACTATACGTTCCTGCTACTTTAAGTGTCAAGTTATTTATATTTTAGACCTTATCTAAACGAATTACCATTATTTTTTGACATGACATCAACTCCTTTCTTGCCTTTTGCCGAATTTACGTTAAATGTAAACGCTTCAGTTCTACTTAAGCAACACTGTGTTCTTGTGAATTATGTCGACATTCGTCGACGAAGGAGGGTGCTTAAGTTACGTCTTCGAAATGTTTAGTAGTAACAAAGTCATGTGGTCTGGTGCCTAGAATGTGATTCTGATTAGAAACGTTGGTTATATAAAAGTGTTCCACTAGATTCATACAATAATAATAATCACGATAGTAAGATATTGTTAGAATATGCATGATCGGTTTATCTTAATAATTATACGCAAAATGTGCTAGCTCTAGTGCCCAAGCCCAACATAACAGCTATAATAATTTGTGATTTACTTGATTGAATTGATGTGTGATGAGTTATGTTATGCTATGCTATGCCTGTTAAAATAAGACATTGTCATGTCCTCATGTCATTCTGATTGAGCTACGCAATATGATTGATAACGATTTAGTTTAGTCTAGACTTTCCGGAAGTAGTAATAGTGTGGGTGGTCCAAATAACTAAAGATAAGCCTATAGTTTAGGGTTATAAAGGTGCAGACAAAGACTGCCAAAAAATTCCATAAAAATCATTCTAAGCAATAAGTGCAAGTCGTCTCTCTATACATTGTTCCATATTATACAAGTCGAATAGTCAACATGTTCCACTAATAGTTCTGTGATCGCTGTGGTACCATATTCATTGTTATTTAATTGTACCTTCTGCCTCCTATAATTTAGTTTAACTAGCTTCCTACTTCCTACCTGACTTGAAGAGTTTATTTATATTTTCAAACAATTAATAGCTCAGTATATTGATATACTCACTATATTAACTTTAGTTCAGTGCAGTCCCCCTAATTGCCATTATTAATTGCCACTAATTTGCCATCTAAAGAACTTCAACTTGCCCAAATCACCAAATAATAGAAATAAACCTCGAATTTGACTTATATAAACGTGAAAATACAAATACTAGCACTAGAAATAAAGAAAGTTGTAAAAACAGTAAAAAACTTAAAGTTGATCCATTTATTCTCCTAAAGAAACATTTAAGATGGAATTTACGTGATTAGGAGAGTAATTAATTAGAAAAAAGCCTAATTAAAGTAATGGAGTCCAATAAAGTTTCCTTTACGCTCTTTCCTTTACTTGCAGCCCTATAAAATACGAAGGAACAATTAAGAATGACACTTTTACAATATTTAAGATTGAATCTTATAATAAATATTAAAATACCTGGTGGAAGTGACTGCTTAAGTTTTTCAGCCTTTTCTTTATCCGTGATAACCAGAGTGTAAAGAAATCTGGAACATCGGACCTTAAACTTGACATTTTCTGCATTTTTCTTTATCTTCACACTTTTTGCATCCTTCCTTCGGGCCTTTAGCAAAAAGTCCTTAATCTCCTTTATCTCTCGGGGCTGAAAACAACAAGAAACATACCAAAATTAATCAATCATCAATTAAAACATGAATAAAATTCCATTTCTTTAAAAACACCCAAAATTTGGATTCCAAATTAAAATGTTCAACAATTAAATTCTCTCTTCAAGAAATAATGCAAGTAATTACAAAACCAAGAGTAAAAAACCTCACCATTTTGAAATAGTTTCAAATTTGGACGTTCCCAAATAAATATTTGCAAATTTCTAGCAAATTCCTGACTTTTCCAAAAGGAGAGCAATTTTTTTTTACCGGAGCTGGCACAGGTAGAAGAACACGTTCTCTCAAGCTTTCAATCTTCCGCTATTACCACCGCCAACTTTAAAACACACCACCACCACGCACCACCACCGGGCTCAACAAGAGCAGGGTAACTTTTGACATGTCAAATCTCACGTAAAATGCAAACATTACCCAAATTTCTCGTCATTTCTAAAAAATGAACTAAAATGCACTACAATTATGATGAATGAATGAATATTATAATGATGACATGTCTACCCTACCTTTCCCACCCCCACTAATGAAACCTTCATTAAAGCCTTGGATTTTGACACGTAAGTAACAAAGGTTTGTAGTTTGTATAAAGTTTATTTATTAAACAAGGTCAGCATCAATCAATCAATCAATCTTTAATCATGTAGATAGATGGTAAGGTGGTAATAGTAGTGTTGGTTGCATTGGTTGACCTGGGGCCTTTATCTTCTTTAAATTACTTAAGCCACCAAAGCTGACGCCGTACTGGACTCGTACTTCCAGGTTGGGGGAAGAACTCGCTTGGTTTTGTAGTATCGAGCCAATCTGTGGATCCTTGACTCGACCAGAATCAATCGAAACTTGGAATCCTTGTCCTTCCTGTTAAAAAAGAACAGAAAAATCAGTCCATGAATCCCAAATACAGCCTAAAAATCTACTTTAAATCAATCTAATCAGTCCGCCCTAGGTTATAATCACTAATCAATCATCTTGTGCTTGTAGTACACTTGAGTTATACATCATTCAACTTCATCTAACGCCTTATAATCTTGTTTAATCTTACCGATTCCTTTCCAAATGTTTTCGGATGGATACAGCCTTCTTGATAAGAAAGTAAAGATCCTCTGGAATATCTGGGGCGAGTCCTTTAGCCCTCAAGATGCGAAGAATCTTACTCCCAGTCACAAATCGAACCTGCGCTACGCCATGAGAATCTCGCAAAATTCCACCTATAATAAAAACAATAGAAAACATTAGTGTATTCCAATCAGGAGGTGGGGAGGGACGTCCCCAGAACATTAAGTAGTTGGATCAAAGGTTAAATCAGAACGGCGAGCGTTGTTTCCTCAAGGAAAATCAGATACTAACTTAGTATAGCCAATCATCACGTAAAAAACATGAGATAATCTCAATAAATGTTTTATACACCTTACCAATCTTTGATGGCATGAGTCCCTTTTTAGCAAGAAGGTAAATCTGGTCCTTTACATCTTCTGGGGTTTGTTTCAGCCAAGTTGGTACTCCACGACGATAAGGGAGAGCAGATTGGGAAATTCCCTTCCTGAAAACGACATAAAAAAATATAAAAATAAACCCCTACCCACAAAACAATTGACAAGTCAAGTCAATGATGGGGAAGGGGGGATTAGCCTGCGGTGGAGAGAAGCAATTACTTAATTTTGATTGATTAAAGGGAAAGAAATGGCCGTTTTTTGTAGAAATTAATTATAAACTGGAACATTTAAGAGAAACTAAATATTTCTTACCCAGGAGCGTGCATACGACCCATTATTGGTTAGTTCAGTACTACCACTTTTACAATAAACTCTATCCTCAAACTAATTCAAATCAATTCCAAAATAGCTTTTTAAAACCTTCTTGAAATTTAAGCCGGACAGAATATGAGTGATTTATTATGAGCAGAACACAAGGAGGAAGAGTAGGGAAATGCATGCAGTCAGGCTTTTGTACTCTACCGCAATAAGGGTTCAAGTGAGACATGTCCACCACCAGCTCTGTGACCACCACTAACTAAAACTATTGCATGCATACAACTTGATGCAGGATGCAGCAGCAGCAACCACAATACAAAATACAACCAGCTCCGATCTGACATGACCTGCTGACCTCGACCTGACTTGGCATAAACTAAGCCTATCCAACTAAACACCCTCCCAATCCCTCTTCTCCCTTTGTCCATCAAATGCATATGCATGCATGCAATCAAAGATTATCACCCTATATTTCACTTTTTATTGCTCTTAGAAAATGGGGACATCTTTTTGGGGGACAACCCATCAGATTATTGATAATATATACCTACACTACACCTCTCTCTCTCTCTAAATATATCCAACATTAATTACATTAATTAGTAGGTTATTATTATACCTTATCATCTACATCATTCATCCATCAATCAAAATAAAACAATAAATAACCCAATAAACGTAGAACGAGATGAGACTGTACTGTACTGTACTGTGTGGCGTGGGTATGGGTGTGGCTAGCTAAAGGCTTATCTATTCTCTAATAGTACAACAAAGGTGACAACATCACAACATGTCACCTTTTTAATAGAATTATCCTTAAATAATCTGCATATTATTCATCCTATGCAGTGGCTATAAATCAGTCGTTCAGATCCTTCCTTTTACTCACCCAATCCATTAATTAAACTAAACAACTCAGTAATTAACAACTACCACTAAATATAATGTAATCTGATTATAATAATGGCAATTGTTCATTCATTCATCGTTAATATTCCTTACTAAAAATATATATAGAACCTTTCATACAAATCAAAATCAACCAAACCAACTTATCTATTCAAGAGTCCAATATCTAGACTCATCAATTTATATAAATGACATATTTTTTAAGAGTTACTTTTGATTTATCCAACTCTTTCCTCACGAAACTGATTTCAAATCAATCAGCATCATGTAACTATTGTTTTAACATCTTGTCCACCTTAAATAAATTGTACAAACTATACATTAATTCAACTAAACAAAATATGAGGTATTCTGAAAGAAGAAACTAAAATCTAACGGAATCTTTGCAAATAATACAAATCAAATGCCAAATTAAATTTAACAAATTAAATTTAACAAAATAGTTTGAGATGTTAAATACAATAATAATACAGATTTATAAAAACTAGGTAAACTATTAAATTCAGGACATTTGGACATTCCCAAAATCTGTACCTTGGCGTTTGTTATCCTTCAAACAAAACCCAGTTCTGAATGCTTTGTACGTTTTACATAACATTATCATCGATAATTCTACTACACGGATAATTATTAATCCTTCTACTTTAAATTTTGGGAGCATGTATAAATGTCCAAAGGAAGTAATTACCAACAAATTATAATATGTGTAACAATTGAAAGTGTGTAAGGTAAGGTAACCAACTAGCTTTTAGACCTAGACCTACCTCTAGTATATCCTGACATTACATTACTTACTTAATTCTGGGAATTGGTATCACCTCCAGAACTACTACTCGTTGTAGAGTGAGTCTGTTTATGTGCCTTATTCTGATGCTTTTTAAGAATTGAATTTTCTGCAAACTTTCTGCTACAAATGGTGCAAATATAAGGGGTAGGTCCATCATGAGCGGATATCATATGTCTCTTAAGGTTATGTCCTTCTGCAAATTCCTTTGTACAAACTGGACACTTGTGTGGCTTTTCTCCCGTATGTGTTCTCATATGTCGTTGAAGGTTATGATTAAGGGAAAACGATTGAGAACACACTGAACAACTAAACGGCTTTTCTCCCGTATGAATCCGCAAGTGTCGTTGGACGTGCTGGCTGTTCTTGAAGGTTTTGTTGCATAAAGAGCAGGAATATCTGAAAACAGCAAGGAAAACCATTTAGTCATTCATAGCAACGAATGAATTTTTGATTTTATCATCAAAATCATAACACAATCCAAGCTGAAGCAATAAATAAGCCAATCAAAACAAAACTGGCGAAGGCTAAGCCATAAATCCCCTTCCAAATAAACTGTCTCGAATATTCATTTTCTTGGATAAGTAAATACCTATGATTAGGATTAGACAAAACTTCCACATGGATATTATTCCCCGAGATGATTTGATGTGCATGCACTGCATGTGCATTGTTGGCCGATGCTGCAGCAGACGCCGCCGCATTCGCCGCTGCTACGTTGCTTCTTCGTCGCCTTTTTCGAGCTGGTGTAGACCTAGTCGTCGTCGAAATAATGTTGCCAGAACTTGGAATCACGACCATGTTTCCAATATGTGAAATCTCAATCTGACTCGGATCCACGGTCAATGTTTGATGACCCTGCATTGAATCCAGGTCTAGCGACATTGGATCTTGAACTTGGATTTGTATTTGATATTCACTACGAAAACAAATCAAAAACAAACAAATTATAAAATCAACAAAAACCAAAACTAGCAGCATCATAATTCACAATCAATCACAACAAGAACAACCAAAATAAGCTGCAAACACGTGCTGACCCAACCAACATCTTCATCACATCACATTACAATACACGACAATGCCTGCTTTACCCATGCATCATTCATGCATGCAAACCCATACAACAAGACACGAAGAAAACCTACCTCCTTTCCGCAGCCGGGTTATCAATAATGACAGGAGCAGATCCAGCCTGTTTGTGGCAATTGAGATGATGTGTTAGACATTGCTGTGATGGAAAAGTCCTTCCACAAATTCCACATGTAATACTGAATTCATCCCCCTCAGTCTTGTCCCCCATGTGACTCTTGAGCTCTTTATGGGTAGGAAAGTTTTGCTCACAAAGCTTACACTGGAACAATTTATCCTTCATATGCTTTCTAGTGTGACCCATTAGCTGAGAACGCGTTTGGAATTGGACGTTACAAACTTGACAACCGTAAGACCCTGATGAATCACCAGTAATTGTGGGAGATTCTGCAGACCCCAATAATTCAGAGGGAGATGGGATAGGCATAGTTAAATAAATTGTATTCGCATCTGTAGCCCATCCTCCTAAAAACACAAACATAAAATCAATCCATATTTACAATAAACAAATCCAACTGTTTTATACAGTTAATTTTGACTTGACTTACCAGCACTATTGTTCTGTGCCTGGCTAATATTTATGTTCATCGTATTTCTAGTGTGTACTAACTTCACTGCAATTTAATGGAGATGGAGGACGTGATTGTTGTCGTATCAAATCGTTAAGCCAAGCCACCTCCAATCTAACGTAACGTTGTACTAACTTAAGAAAGTAAATGAGGTTGGTTGGACGTATTCCTGTCCTCTGTCCTGAGAAAAAAAGAACACGAAAATATAACATATTATGCAAATTTTGAATTTTCCAATATCCCTTAATACAAAATCTAAAATAATCCCAACTTACCTTTGACCTTCTCCACTTTGTACCTCCTAACCTTACTTTCAACTTATCTTGTACTTTACCAACCTCACAAAACTAACAATAAGTAACAATTTATCAGTCCAGTCCCGCTCCAACTGAATTTTTAGCACTAACTTGTCTTCAAGTTATCCTTACTACGTCACCAAATAACTTAAGAGCAAAACGTATTCTCTTTAAATTAACGGAATAATCAACCAAAAAAACGGATTTTCAAGAGTTAATTCATCAATTAAATACCACGAGATGAATAATTTACTTACGACACACACTAAAACTGCAGACACACAGGTCAGAACGGTCAAGTAAGGAAGGAAGAATAGCTAATCTCATCACTCACTTTATCACTACAAGTGACTAATACATTTTTTTAATTTTTCAAGAAAAATTTGACTTAAAAAAACGTTGGAATTTAAACTTTTAAAATATTTGGCCTCTACTTCTCTCTCAAGTTTTTTGGTTTGTCAACAATGGCATTTTGTAAACCGCACACAAAAAAATAAAGGGCTCCCATTCGTCCACTGTACCGCCAACCCTTTCAAATTCACCTTACCCACGACCAGAAGAAATTAATGCCAAAATCTTTGAAATCTTTGAAATTTTACTCTTTTTCAATTTTTAATTTCTCAAAAATTATCGAAATACTTTTAAATTTTGTTATAAAATGTTAAATAGTTGATCTCAGTCAGTACAGTAGCAATTGCAACCAATCGCAGCCAGAATTAACTAATCAAATGTGAAATATTACTGACTAAATAAGTGACAAGTGACTATGACCTGACCTGACCTGAGGTGACCTACCAACTCCCAACCTTACAGTGTGTGGATTGTATGATGAATTCAGGATACTAAAGCTACCAACCAAACCAGGGAAAGTATTCAACTAAATGAAGGTAAGAAAGAAACATTCTTTACATTTTTGTTAAATTTTCATATAAACATTTTATCTTTATTGCAAACAAAACAAAAATAACATGGTTTATATCTGTTATACATTATCTCTTCCTTTTTCTTAACCCTATCAACAAGTAGCCTATCTCCATTCAATACAAAAATATCCCACATCCCTACTATATGTACTCGATTCATTCATAAAAATATCAACTCTATTATCTTGTCAAATGTCAAGTAAAGCTATAGTAAGTTTAATTGATATAATTTATCACAGAGATCTGCTGCTGCTCATCTTAATATCCCTTTAACTTAGCCCTAAGATCTGCTAATAACTCCGTTAATCCAATCATTATATTTCGAAACTTTAACATAAACCCCCGGAACACCTGCTTGACCACACCCAACAC
>JAQIWQ010000588.1:0-15264 GCA_034695825.1 Folsomia inoculata
TATTTACCGTAATTGTGATTCTTCGTGATAAAATAAAGGATCCTAGCGAGTCCCTCGTCGAATGTTTTGTGGTCCAGTAGATGAGTGGCATTGGCATGCGGTACATGGAGTAATATTCACAAGAGTGAGCATAATGGCTGGAGGACAAAATCTTAATTGCTCCAAGAGATAAGGTGTGGGTTAGTTTTCCTTTCTAATTATAAAATGAGCTCTCATTCTATACAGTCATGCATTGGGGTCATGACTTAAAACAGAAAAGACAGCTTTACAACTCAAAAGCAAACTTGTACGATAGAATAACAGACAGGAAAGGTAAGACGGCTTAAGTCCTCCAAACTTTACTTTGGCATCAATACCATGTACATGGGAGGAATAAGGGTCTTTTAATGGATGAGTGTACATACACATGTGCGGTTGACGGATGGATTGAAGAAGAGGGCACATATTATTTCAGTTGGTTGACAAGCCGAAGAAATTACCTGTACCAAGTCCGTATCCAATTAAGAAGGATTCTTACTTGAGGAATGTTTAAATGAATGCACTAGGCCAAAGGAACCGGTAGGTAGTGAATAATAAAATCTAAGAGGAAAGGTTGCTTAAAAATTGTTAAAAACAATTTACACTCGGTCACAAAAGATTCAAAATTCTTCCCAACGTGCAAGTCTCTCTCTATTCGAATAGCATTATTCTATTCTGTTCATCCATAGTTTCAGCATTCATTTACTTTACTCTTCTGACGAGGTTTCTATACTTTTCCTACCTTGTCTCACATCACAATGAGAAGAATAAAGGAAAAGTAGAATGAAAAAAGAATGGTTTGCCCAAAACTTTAACAAAATGTACCTATTGGTTCCTTGAATATCGGTAAATTTTATTTAATTTCTTTCTTTACAAAAAGAAGAGAAGACGATAAAGGACAGTTGTAACCCGAGTTTTTGGCATTAAAATCTTGTTTTGTTCCACTGGAAATTGAAAAAGTGTCCCTTCTTGTTTATTGGCTTTCACGCGTTAATTTCTGAGGTGAGTTGATGTTGGTTGGGGTTTGTTTGACAAAAGTAAGGGTCAGGACGGTATGTTTGACAAATACCAACCAACTACCAACAAGCTCTCTCTGGAACAAGGAAAAAGAGAGTTGATGGATGAGCTTGTAAGGGATTTTAGGGTGGTTTGGTTGTTGGCATCTGTTGCAACCAAGCCCTGAAAGATTTTACCTCAGTTTTGAGATTGAAGATCATATTATGAGGACGGTGTGACATGGATCTGTTGAACAATGTCATAATTTCATCTCAACAATAATAATTATTGTCAGACAAAAGTTACAAAATGAAATTTATTTTTTGAATTAATATACTTTTTAATTACAAGGCTGATAAATGAAGGAAAAATGGATGCGATCTTGACAGTGGATAGAATCCTTTATTGGTTAAACGAAAAAACGGAGCCGAGCAGGCTGCTAAGTTTTTTGAGCATAGGGATGTATATGACTTTGTGACCCATGATGCTTTGCTGGTCGTTGGGGTTAACTGCACATAAATTCTTAATGATAAGGACTGAGAAGGTTGCATTCCAAGCAGTTTGAGCTTGAAGGATCTCCATTCAGAATTTTAAGTCTGACCTGAGGCAAAACTGGACTCAACGGGGGCTCCTCTGCCTCAACCTCAACTGAACTGAAGGAATGACTATTGAACAGGAGTCTTTGGTTTATTGTATGTGTTGCCTTGCCCTACCTCACCACCGACCGAACCAAGCAACTTGAGCAAAAGAACTCAGGTGAGTGAGTGATTGAGTTGAAGTGCACAGAGGGGTCCGTGGTACAACGGACAATACCCGATCGGTGGTGTAGGGATAGGATTTAAACAAATAGTCAGAAATAATTGTACCCCAACATGAGTAATTTTGACGAGCTTAAAATATTCATGGGTGAAAATGTAGGCAAAGCAAATTGTCACCTGAACTTGTTAGAAGCCATTGTCATTTGCTAAACGACGTATTTAGAGAGCATCTTGTTCATATGTTCATGGTGGTATTGTAGGTAATCCCATTTATTTAAGAAAATGGTTGTATGCTCAATAAACGTTGCTGCATGTTGTGTTAACGAACCGATTTCTTCATGTAAATTGCCTTATTTACAAAAAGATGGCTGATTAAATATTCCAACACATTCAAATCACCCAGCAGCACAACTTGCAACGACGAATGTGACTAGTAACGGGTGTAAGGAGCTCATTTATGTCATCATAATTGAGCCTTACTCGATTTTTATGCAAATTGAGTCCGGGTCTAACACAGTAAGTAAATTAATAACCACTACTTACTTGCCAAAGCCAATAACTCACACTCCAACACAATCATTTTCACATGCTATAATGCTTACTGCATTGCTGGTCGGTGGGGGCAATCAACTTGAATTATGACTCAAACCAACTCCACACGACGATTACTCGAAAAATAGAGAGTTGCAACATTAGCAACTGAGTGAGTGATGGAATGGTAATGCAAATAATCCCCTAATTCTGTCTGCTCCTTGTAATGAATTCTTATTTGTTGATTTCTCGATAAATGCCCTCAAATTGGCCAACTACACTACAGTCAAATGCAAAAGTTTCTAATAGACAAACTTTTCCCATAATTACTTATTGATTTTGTTTGAAAAAGAAAGACGCAGTTTGAGAAATGGAAACTTTATGTCTGAAATCAGGAATTGCTTATACGTATGTATACTAGTTAAGTTACATATTCGCATGGATGATTTTGACTGTAATGGACTGAAAAATAATAGCACAGCCATGATGGTTGAACGGGTATAGTGAGGATGACGAAGGAAAGTTGAGAGAAAGTTGGTCATCACACATAATGATGTAAATTGCGACTTTGGTTGGAGTGGATCGAGATGTGCATGGACAAGTTTCTGTGAAATAAGAAAGAGAGGAGGTATAGATTGTAAGGAGAAATTGAAGGAATTGACAGTCTGACGCAAGAGAAGCGATATAAATTGGGGAGTTTTTTTAGAGAAATTTATGCAAGTGTGAATCGTTAGGATATAGAAGTGAGTAGTAAGTGGCGGAGGTGGTTGATGCTGGTAGTTGGATAAGGATAGAGAGTGAGTGAAGGAGTCTGAGGGAAATTGTCTTTTTGCTGATAGCGCATGCTAAACTAACTTGTGTGCCGTCTATTAGTTCGCTCCACCCGATTGTGTCGCGCGGAAAATCGGAGCAACTTTTATAGCTGTCGTTTGTTCTTGCACCGATTCGGCCTTTCCTTTTATATAAATCAATACTAGTGAAAATGAAGGAATTTTCCGTGTCTCCTCTTGGTCCCAATCCCAGAATGCAAACTTGATGACTTTTAACATTCGGATGGAGAAAGGAGTGAAGTGAGTGAGTGAGCTCCTCTGCAACACATATATATACACACACACATTACACATACACATTTATATGTACGTCCTTCTTTCTCCGTATGCATGCTTTGCGTACGTAGTACCCACTAGCCTGGTGGTGGTGCCTAGTTAGTCAGAATTTGTGAAATGAGGGAGACAAGACATAGGGTGAGACGGTCCTACCACTGCCTTTGCCTCTTCCTTTACTGCTACCCGGGTATCAGACCACACCACCTCACACGACACGCAGTGCATGGACCCACGTTGGGCATGGTCCTCCCATTCCCACTATACCCGGTTCTTGCCTCTCCAATCTCCGCTTTCTTTCCTGCTCATTTCTCTCTCTCTCTCTCTTCCCCACTAATACTAACTACTCACATACATACGTTTACTCGTCTTAGTGAGTCCCTTTCTCTTGCAACTTTCCCTGAATTTCATTATTACTTGAAAGGCAGGAGGACCTCAGAGCTCAGTCAGTTCCTAACGACGCACACGCTCCAACTCTTAGCTCGCAGACTCGCTTTCTCTGGAGTTGCTCCTTTGCCACCGTGGTAGTAGTCGTGGTGGGTGTGCTCCAATTAATTACTCGCCACTCATTAAGCGTCTTCTGCATCTGCTCAGTTCCCTCCTCTTTAAGAAATACTTCCACCTTTTGCTCTCTCATGCTTCTATTTACTCATACTACTATCTACTACATTTATTAGAATATTGAGTGACCATGAATGAGTGAATCTAATTATCTCTCAAATAATAATTAAGACTATTTTATTAACTTTTAGAATATTATACGAGATAACGTTTCTACATGTCTGGTGAGACTTTTACTTGATGAGATTGAATTGGATGGTGATTGGTTTGTACAGTGAGTGGTAGATGTTACCTATGTGTGAATGTGTTGAGGAAGATAGATGCAGGCTCAAATAATACAAAACAGAAAAAAACTCTGATTTGCATCATCATGAGCTCCATTCATCCATTCCACCTTCACTTCTATTCGGCAGCAGTTTTAATTGTTCACTTCCAGTGTTGGTGGTGTCGGTGTTTCTTTCGTGATTAATGCCGTGTACAAGTACAAAGGCTGTTTTTTACACCAGCAGTTTTCCTCACCGTTCAAAATTGATACCTCCTCCATTTCGACTGCATGGAGGGATGTAGTATTGTGACAAATTTAATACGACTAGTGTGGCTGGATTTGCCTCTTCTATCTTCTGATGGTATACAACATTTTTATTACTTACATGGTTTTGTGTAAATTTTTAAACATTTGCTAAAAAATGAAACTTTGCAAGGTTTGAGGTTATTGAATGAGTGACCTCCTGTTGACAGACAAAGACTCACTGACCCGGCGTTTGGCCGGTAGTTGAAAGTTTTTTGGACTAGAAATGTCTTGTTCTGTTCTCTCTCTCTGGATAACTGCACTTTATGTGCGACATAAAAATTGAAGGTTGGTAGATGGGACAGTGCTGTTTGGTGAATTGGCGTAAAGTATAGAGTGTTAAAACATGGGCTTGAAATTGAAAAGTTCAAAGCATGTTTGTTACGGCATATACAGGCCTTGTCGTGCGTAGTAGTAAGTAAGTAGTAGTAGTAAGTAGTAGTGTTTGGGTGATGGGTCCACAAGAGTGTCTGGTCTGGACTGGATGGAACTGAATGAAATAGAGCAAGTTAGCTGGTGCGAAGAATGTCCGAGGAAAGGGCTATTAGTGAGAAGGGGGTAATTTGCTCAAAGTAAAGTATCTGACAAGACACGTTGTTCACTTGACTCGAGTTGGATGTAGGAGGAAGTCGGTCTTGTTCTACGGGATTGTAATGGGTTTTGTAACTCTTCAAGGGTTGATTTCGCCCTTGCCTTGTCGCTTTCTAGATTAGAACACATTTTTACAACCACTATCAACACGCCGAACTCTTTCTCTGTTATAATGAAACTTGGATTTTTTGCTTCGTTCTTGTTTACCTTTGACACGCAAAACTCGTGTATCCTATTTCAAACAAATCTGCCTCCACTCGCTTGCAATTTTATTACTGCTAAAGGCAAAGCTGTTTTACACTCCCCAGGAGTATGGGTTTGATGTAAAGAGAATTTCACTGCTAGAAGATGAAGCTTATCCGGTGTAAAAACTTGAGTTTGAAGTGTGTTCTTGTTCCGTTGTCAACCTCTGGATATGTCTTTTACTCGACTTGTGTATGTATGTAATTGAAATCCTTCTTGGATGGGGAGTATTTTAGTTAGGTCTGATATTGACAGCGTTAAAAAATATCTGATCATATTAAACTATTGACGTAGTATTTTTCAACCAACGTATCAAAATTGATAAAACAATGATATATACGGAGGTTGAAATATCTTACGAATTATAAACCTAAATATATAGACCTCCGCATTATAAAATTTAGGTGGTTCATTTTTTGTAAAATAATGTTATACAAACAATAGGCGTACATAGTTCACCAATCTGGCTATTGATGGCATGGTGTACATGGATTGTATAAGGACCTTTTGATGCAAGTTGGTAGGAAAACCCTGTAAATCAGCCCTTTGGAGCATTGGTCATAAATACGGAACTGAAACTAATATTAAAGGCTTCTTCCCCATCCATACATCTCATCTGCTTTCCCCTTTGGCTTAACCACGATTGATTATATAAAATGCATGCGGCATCCAACTAGTCTCACCCCAGCTCCCTTCCTGTCTGCACCAACCACTCTTTCCTCTTGTGCAGACAAAATTTCAAAATTAAGCTTTATACAACCACAGATCCTCCCTCTGAAAACTTAAGTCATTCCGAATTTATATTTCGTGCATAACTGCAACTCAGTTCCTAATAACTCTAGCTCAGTCGTTGAATATTTAATTGCAACATTAGATATAATAGTGGTAGGTAGATAGTATATTATGTATGTCGTAACTGTGAGGGAGTAGTATCATATCTGCATCTCGGTGAATGTGCCAGTGTGATTTGTATTATAAATTGTATAAAAAATATAAGAAACTAACAGGATCCTCCTGCAAATATTTTCATATTCAGTGTGCACAATCACACCGGTTTGAATTGAGAAACTATTTGGATTTCATGCAATCATGTCACTTTGGTCGTTTGGAAACTGTGTGTGAATTTGTCTGTGGTGAAAGATGTGTTTGGGTTGAGTCGTTGAGTGCTGCTGCTACTAACTGAACTGCGTGTGGCTGAAATACGTGGAGAAATAAAAGTTCAAAAATTCATGTGATTTGGGAAGTAAGTGTGGTCAAATGTGAAGAGAAAAGAGCTTCACGTCTCGTTTTCAGTGATTCCCAAGAATCGGATATTTTATTATTATGGGAACGGTAAATGTTCAACTGGTCCATTTGCATTCGCTCGATATCATCGAAAATCATCCATTTTCGATTCCTCGTGAGAACGGAGCATGACCGATTTGTTGTGCTACTGGCTGGCTTTTTACACAAGTATGCGAATTGAGTTTTTATTGAATTTCTTACCCTAACCGCTACTCATAAATGACATTAACTATTATAACTTTATTTCCGAAGAGAACATGTATACATACACTTTTTTCTCTTTCTCTATTCACCGATCTCGTTCACACGTTATCGATTTCCTATTGGTTTCGTCGTCAGTCGAGACGAATAACGAATATTCAGTGTGAGAAGGTGCCAGTCAGCCTTCTTTGCATCTCACTACATATACTTCTTTCGCTGAACTGAACTTTGAGACATTTTAACATCGTTCAAAATAACTGGTTGCAGAAATGTGAAATATGAATGGCTTAAGATTTATGAAGGGGAATAAACCTTCAACTGATATTATTATTATTGGTTATGGCAGTAACAAACATGTCTTATCAGTTTGGTAATTTATTAATATTATTATGCGCAAATTATCGACATAATTTAGCTGACTCATAATAATATAGATATGCCTCATTTGCTGCTTCGTTAATTATCTCCTTTTATCATTTATTTGATATTTCAGCCATGCATTGTGCTTTACTAGAGCAGAGTTCAGTTGAGCCTTTCGCCATAATTCGATAAACTAATGGCTAGAAAGTCATGTTCGTGTCTTACTTACTGTCGCCAATCTCTTATTGATCGGCAATTGCAATTGGTTGGATGTTGTTGTTGAAATGGAAATGAATGGTCGCATAATTAAGGGACTTCAAGCAAGACTGTAGACAATATACAACAAACGATAATAAGTTTAATCGTCAGTCAGTCGAGTAGTGGTCATTGCATTGTACAACATATTTTATATTGCTTACTTGTACCCACTAATGAGTTCCATTGCAGGGATAGATTTGAAATGATTTGATTTATTAAGCGATCCAAAACCCATGTCTCATTAATTATTTTTCCCTTCACAATTTGAATTTAGTTTCTTCTAGGCAGTTTGCATGTAGGTTCAACAAAATCCGGGAAAGATATTTGCTCATAATAAGTATCTATACAACGCAGGCATTTATTATTTGCATAAATTAAGAGGTGTATGGAACAAGCTCAACCCAGCCCTTCATACACGTCTCACTTGCCCCTAGCAAAAGATCTCACCTCTAACTAAACTAGTTTTTATTCGTCTTAATGAGAGGACTAAATGAAATGAGCTGAATGATTCAGCTGTCGAAGGTTTGAATAGAAGACGCAATAGCTTTCAAATAATCTATTAGACGAGTGAATGCATAACGATCTCTCCCTCGCCTCGCCTCAACTAGCCTGGTCGGGATTACTTGCTCTCTGTAAGATGAGATCTGTGATCAGTTTATTTGCTTGTATCACTCTCTCGAAGAATAATGAAGCTGTTGGAGTTGGATTTGAGCTCCTGCCCATGTCGATGAATGTCTCCACTCCAAATTCAAATGTGGTTAATGAGCATAGTTAGTTGGGTTCCACTGGATGTCGATGAGTAGATCAAGATAATATTGTTTCTTGCACAGTTTAATTAAATAGGTATATTCCATTAGATTATTACCATCATTTATTGAGTGTAGTGGTGGTGGTGGTGGTTGGTTGTTGGGTTGGTTTGGTATGATGTGGTTTCGTTCTGTCAGGAGGGCTACAGTTTGAAACATTCATTTAACAGACCGTCACATAACAGATTTGTTATTGGCACAAGAAGTCGTGATCAGTTTAATGGATTTGACATTAGCCGTATACACCCACTCGCCTTAATTCTCTGGTCTGGCTCTGTTAATGAGTTGACAGGCAACTTGGCTATGTGCTATGAATATGCATGAGCAATAAGATGGCGTTAGTTTTTGTATTAATTTCTTGGCTGAAACAGGAATCAATTGCACATTCTGCCTGTGTCTCTAGTCTTTTATTAACCTTTCGTTTTAAGGATGGCATTAAAACTTGATTTTGGCTTTTCATTATACAAAGCAGATTTAATTGCGTTAAAATTCAAAGTCAACTTTTTCTGCCAAATAAACTAATATCGCAAATATTCTGTAATTTGGATTGTTTTGTTAATATTAAATGCTGTTGCACTTGTTAGTTTTTGCTGCATTTTCTTAGCAAACTAATGATGAATGTAGTAGGGCATGTTTTTCTCGTGACAAGCTACCTTTGGCTTGACGTCATGTAGCCCCACCCTTTTATAATTTTTTCGTAAATTTAATTGCCCTTTTGTTACACATTTGGAAATTGGATTTAAGATGACGAGGATGAGTTCTGGCATATTCATCATCATCACTGGTGGGGTAGAAGTTAGATCAAACTAATTATTTCAAGGATGCCAAACCACTTCATGTATCTTATTAATCCAGTTACTAAATGCTCACGTTGCTAAAAGTTGATATGAAAAGCAATGCAAATGAAATAAAATGATTTCCTCGTCATTTATTAGAGTTGTAGTAGTTTTTATTTGAAATTATTTTGTACGGTATATATTTGAGATTCGACCTTCAACTTAATTACATTATAATCTCGAAATGAGCAATTTTTGTTGGAGTTACAGCTCATTATATTTAATTGCTAATGGCTGAAATTGCTGCAATGAGTTGGCTGAATTGTCGACGTATTAGCAATAAAATGCCACATAAAACAATTAGTCACTAATGTTGTATGACGATTCTCAAAGTTTTTTTGCTAATGGATCATTTTACAAGTTGTGAGAAAATATGCAATTTTGGGAACCACATCATGATTCGCTAAAATAATACGTAGTTGACTCTCAACGCTATGTAAAAAGGGAATCTTGTTGGATGCTAATAAAATGGTGATGGTTGTACAGTAAAGGTTTGGCGGAATGATTGAGAATTCAGGAAGTGAAGGAAGGGGTTTGAGAACTCCGGTGAGGTTTCCTTTCCGAAAAATTTCTCTGACACGACTCAAAAGCAACATTAAAAGACATTAGGCAAGTTAAATTTGGAGAAGTAAGGTAAGTGGTGTATAGCACACTCTACTCTATATTAGACCTACATACATGAGCAAGTGAAAGATGAGCAAGTGAGAAAAGTGAAGTCAAAAGTGTGCCCGTCTTCTTTCTCACTCTTACGATGAACATCACATATTATGAGCTAAAAAACGGAGAGCAAAGAAAGGAATGGCTGAGATGAGTGGGACTTATACTGGTATTGCTACTGCATTTGCTGTGACTTGTTATGAAGACGATGTTTTGAATGCGTGGTGGTGGTGATGGTGGAAGGGTTGCGTTGTATGAATGGTAAAAAAGCCCGAATATTAGTAGAGTTCTCTTATGAGTTAAAAATGAAGTTGGCTTTGACGCTCTGTTGGTAAAAATGGTAAAAACATGCACGGCCAGAGCATCTACGTACTCTACTTTACTTGATCTATCTCGGTCTCAGTGCAGTGGGTTGGTTGGTTGCAGTAAAATTCAAAGCAAAATTTGTGTTAGTCTTTTATGAGGAGGTAGACATATATATGTATGCATCACATTATTATTATGATGGGTCTTGTGTTATATAAGAAAGCGACTTCATTGGAACACTCTGGAGCTTATGCATATTTGATGGGTTCCTTGGGTAATCTTGCACACTACTACAGTAGACTAGGACTCACTTGAACCAAACGCACACTTTCATATCATTATGAAGTCTTTACTCGAGTTGGGTGTTTGGGTCTCCCTTTCCACTCCCCCCCAGAAAAATTTCTCTTTAGATTATTCTCATGAAAAACTTCATCTCCAATTTCCCTGCAATACTTTGATCCTTTCGTTACCTTAACTGACTAACCCCTTGTGTCATTGCATCCTCCAACCGACCGACTCGTACTTCATATTTGCTCTTTCCCTCTCTCTTCTTCACTTTCATTGATCTATCATTTCAGAACGAGCAAAGCTTTTCATCTACAACAGTCCAAAAATTTATTCAAATACAAAATATCAGATTCCAATCTTTGAGTAAGAAGCGTTCTAATAAAATAAATTTCCTTCCGGCCATATACTCTAAATTGCTACTGCGGATCAGGTTGTTGGTTGTTCATCATGATATCATGACGCAAGCTCTGTTCTGATACATACAATTTTTGAGGAATACATTTTGAGGAAAACAGTTTTTGGACACACAAACATGTAAAATTTGCCCAGGATTGCATCTTGGTTAAGTCATTAATCAATGGAAAGATTGAAATTAGTCAAATTTACCAGAGACACTCGCCCTAAAAATATCTTGAAAGAGATTAACTGTGTTTCTCAGTTTTTAAAGATATACTGCCTTCATTTCCAAAGAGTACAGCAAGCAGTTAAGCCAGTTAATGAACAATCCGTTCCTTGTAACTAACTGCATAGTATAATGTTCCATTCTACGCTTTGTGAGTTCACAAGCTCATCTCTTAATTTCAAGATGCAGTGAGCAGAGTAGGGGCGAAAAAAATGTCGGAATTGTAACAGACAGCCAAAGAGAAGCGTGTCATTTTGAGGGAGATATTACAGTAGAGCAAGTTACAATAAGAGAAGCATAGAAGAGAAACACATGCTAAGATGAGTCTGTTGATGGACGGACGAGATAAGTATGTCGGTGTCATTTACTGATTTACTTAATAGACTTTTTTAATTAGACAGTTGTCATTTGTAGGGATGAAAAGAAGCTGAGCTAATCCTTCATTTAATACACTTTCCATCAGTCTTTTCTTGCTTGCTTCTGTTTAACTAATAAAGTGGCAACCAATCCATCGTTGCTTATGTATATGATGTATTGTATTGCTTTATGGGTAATGAACCAACATGAGGGTGTAACTTAACATAACTAACTTATTGCAGAACAACGTATTAAATTATGCCACACTTGCTGTTTCTGCTATTACAATGAAGTTCTACGTAACTACAAAATCTGTGCCCAACATTAAAATAATATTTTGTTAGTTAGAAGCAAAACAGATTTTTAACCAGTATTGTTTCTCATTTAAACCTAACCATACAATTACAGAGTAGCTCTAACAGATTCAATTGGAGTTTGCATTTTCCCAGCCCGTTCTCTTTGTGTAGTGAAAATGATGGCGGAGGGATGGTGACGAAAGGGTTTGATGAGCGTCATGTCAAATTAATATTAAGCTCATGTCTGTGTGGTTGTCCTTTGTAGCATTGCCTTGTGCTAATAGAATGAAGAGTAATTATGAGTTTTTAAACTGAACCATAAACTAAATGAATGTTTGTCGAGTGTTGAGTTTGACTTTGATTGAATTGATGAACAGGCAGAGGACATTGTATTGTGTTCTACACATGCAAAGTAAAAAAAATTACCACATTTGGATCACGATCATACTTTAAACGCTCAACTAACATTAATAGCGCAAAAGTAATTTTGGAAACACTATTTAAATTGGATACAAATTATCCTTCATGCACTTCAATTAAACAACTTTCCAATAATCATCGCCATATCGTCGGTAAGCTGAATTAGCATTAGAAGTTATTTTAATCGGTTGACGGTGTGGTTTTGGATGAATGTTTTAACCAGTGGTAATACAAGGGCAGTCAAGGTCTAGTTTTTTTCTACCTAAAATTATAAACCAATGGAGACAATTATTTTTTTGCCGAATGATGGAGTAGGACACATAAATATTCGACAAGCGACAAATCATCGTTCATTTAAATGACAGTAAAATGGATTAATGTTGTGCACTCGTTGATGGTGGGTAGTCCATTTTAGTGCACTGTATGTATAATGAAACGCAGAAGCATTTAGTTGAGAACAAAGCAGAGGTTCATTTGTCACAAAGTGCTCTGAATATTGTCATTGTCTTTTGGCAAGCTTCAGTTGAGTGGGGTCCATAAATTCAATAGATTGAGACTTGCCAGTCAGGAAACCTACCAACTTCTGTTTTACAATGAATACATGGTTTCGAGAGCTGTGCTGTGCAATATTTACAAGTAGCTACACACACACTAATGATGTACACAACATTATTTGTAGTCTGGAGTTATTATCATGGTGGTTTGTTTTACTACCATTCATTGAATGAACGACTGGTTTTTAGAATCAGTTCGGTGATATGATATCAACAGTATACTCTACGCACGCAAACTTGGTATTTGTGAAGGGCATTCGTATAAAACAAAATGAAAGGTATCATAATCATCATGAGCCAGATCAATGTATTATTCAGACCTCTATGAATGACTAAATAGTCTCTGCTTCTGTAATATTGCATAAAAGATAAGACTCCCTTCTAAATTCTAAAGAGGAAACAAATGCCGGCTACCAGCTCGCAGCGTGTTGATTACAATTACAATTCAACGTGGTTTAAAGTTGAGGGGAGCCGACATGCGTCCAATTCAAATTGAAATTAACAACCTGTGCTTTACTTATTGTTCCGAAAACTTTGCATGGTTCAGTCTAAAACACAATGGATAAACTGCGAGACTGCGACTATCAATACACTCTGTCAGTACTTCACTTCTTTCATTATATTCCCATACTTTCCTTGTTAACTGTATTTCTGTTACGTACAAATATTTTAACCTGTAATGCTAGGTTTTTTAACTAATTGTTTTTCTACCATAATTTGTTTGCCATTTATGTTATAAGCGCATTACTATATAGTGTATATTTACAACATCGTGGCAAGTTTTGCATGTAATGTGAGGTGATTGCCACCAAGGCAAAGCAAACGCGTGAGTAAGCAGTGGGGAATATTTGATTGCAATTGTGGTAATTGTTTCCATCTGGACTCTTATTTATTTTTAGCTGAAAATAAACCAGTGGCTTATGCTTTTGGTTAGTAGTTAGTTTTTGCTAAGAAAATAAGTCTGGAGACGTAAAGTAAACGGAGACGTGAAAGGCAATTAAGTGTAGAATTGATGGTAAAAAATACACTCATTAAGCCTACCTTCATGAGCACTTTTTGTTCCTGCATCCGGTGATTAATTCTTGTGGCCAATGACATCAGAATAAAAATGGTTGGTTGGTTGGTTACTTTGCTTAAATTCAGTATTTTGTAAGCCCATGATTTGGTTTGGAATGAATGAGTGAGGGTAGGCATTATTAGACTAGGCAGGTACATGTAGGTACAGGTAAAAGAAGAGAAGGTGGTGCAATACTGTGCCATCATTGGAAGTAATGACTTAATGTAATAACAACATTAGCTGGTCTCACTAATATAGAGACAGGTTGCTATTATGAGATACAAGATAGCACAGATTGCGGCTGATACACGAAAGTCACTGTTTTAACTCTCTTCTTCCAGCTAGTGGTCGGATAGATCACTTAAAATTTATTATAACATTCATTACCCTTCAAACGCACATCCTTTTACTCGTCCACACTATGCGAGATAATTGCTTTGGATTGCTGTAGACCGTGGCTGGTTTCTTTTTATATTCACAAAATCCATGCTCCTTCGACGTGGCCACGCTAATTTTTCTCAAAGTATGACGATGAAAATCTTAAGCGAACAAATTAGTTTTAGTGAAGATAAAAGATTTACAATTGGATACAGACTTTTTATGCACTTTGCAAACTCGCTCAGCCAACCATCAAGCCACCAACCAATAGCTTCTGTAATATTCATCCCTTTGATTGCAATAATAGTCTCCAAGTTCATCCTTTCATGATTTTATACGAGATTTTGAGGCTGAACAAATGATTGGTTTAAGAAATTATGGCAATAGTTGCAGTGTCTCAACCTCCACATTGTAGTGTCGCCATTTTGAGAATCTGTCCTCGTTAATCTTGTCATTACTTAATGTTTCATCACATGTATTGTGATATTCTTAGAACCGTAATAATTTGTGATGTGATTCTTTCATCTCGAAAATACTACTAGAGTCAAAATATCTTGAGATTCTGATTAGCATCATCCTTTTTCATTTATCACATTAGACTCGCTTGTTTGATACTACAATTTCATACTACCCTGATTTATATAGAAAATGCTTACAAGATCCTTGGATAATTTCAATTTTAAAAACCGCAACAAGAGAAAAGTTTGTCAAAATCCCATTGTGTTTGAGTCATTTGTTGAAGTCATTAAAATATTTATGTGACTGACAAATTAAGGTGAATTTGTAAAGTTCCATGCATGTAGTCTGCTTTAAATTGCAGAGGGAGTATTTTACTTCATCGTAGCGATTTGTTTCGTTGTTAGTTTTATGCATAAAGTGGTAGGATTTCGTGCTGGTGAAGACAAAACGTAAATACCCCATTGTGGTTGTGTTGTGTGGGGTTATTTCTACATGTTGCGTAGAGCTTGTGTGAATGAGGAGAGCTGAACTTTGTTATAGTTTTGTCGACATGTACTAAAGGGGAAAGAAACCGTAAAGTATTGGCGTTGGTTGGGTTAGTATCAGCTCAACACAGGCAACAAAATAAATGTTAAATGCTAGAATTATGTTCGTGTTTGTGTGTCTGTTATTATTACGCTCCCCCCGTATTTTTATTTAATGAATACTTTAACCAACAGAGTTGTGGGTCAGTCCATTTGGTTACTTAATTGTACC
>JAQIWQ010000589.1:0-15263 GCA_034695825.1 Folsomia inoculata
TCCAATTTCAGGGAAACATAATCTGCTAATCGTTTTATAGAATTCTGGACACTTTCTTCATTGTCTCCTTGAATCCAGATGCAATTCCCTCCCACATCTTTCAGGAAGGTAATTCCAAATTTCCTGACTAGCTCGGACTTACCGACGCCACCAAGACCACTGACCACAACCAACTTCGCCTTTTGTTGGTGAAAGGTGTCCAACATTTGAAGTTCATTTGTCCTTCCAACGAAATTACCAGTGGGTTCACATAAGTGGAATGAGATGGGGGTGTCCGTGTCGGAATTGGTCGTACCGGATGAATTCTTAACAGTGGTTTCTGCCATTTCAACGATTGTGTATGACGATTCATATTTATCAGTCAAGGCATCTGTAATGTATTCATATAAATGTATATTTGCAGCAATATGGCTTCATTTAGACTCATTTTATCACTCACCAGCGGCTGCCATGAATTTTTCCGAACTTAGAGCGTCATGAAGCCTGCCAACCGTTGCCTCCTTCCCGTGAACCATGACCCAATTACTCAACATCTCCATGAGAATCTCGTTCACCGTCATTGTATTGTTCTTGAATGACCTATCCCACTGTACAATCTTTGGTGAATGTTGTTCCAACGAATAATAAAACTCTTTCCAGTTTTCTATAAAGTAGGCATCCTTCACAAGAATTTTAACAATGTTTTGCAAATCCACAATCGATTCATCTATATACAATCAATAGCAATACATTACTTTTAAATTTTTTTCTTCATTCCACTCAGCACTGCATACTATTTATGAATGTAAATTGAGTTTTGCTAAAAATTACCCAAACATTTGGCCTTTCTTGAGGGTCCTGGAACTTTTGTACATGGTTGAACAGAATCTTTGGACTGTAATATGGATGGACCAGTTCCTCTGCAGTTTGTGTCTTGGGATTTTACGCAATGTCGAGATGTCAAGTACATCAAAAATTAAAATGGTTTTGTTTATTGTATCGTTCGAACCACGTGATTTTGGACGAATTTGAATGAATAAATGGTATCACATAATTTACAATTTAGAACCCATCTGCAACAAATGAGTTGTGCCAAAGATATTCCTGGGTCGTATCAATATGGAAGTAAACAATTTATTTCGGGGCAAGGGATCTAGTTTTTAAACTGTTTAAGATTGCGGACCCCATTTCCCTTTAGTAGGAAAATATATGAGTTGGATATTCCCCTACAAATAAGTTTCTTACCTGAAAATGAGGAAAAATGGCATTACAATGCAGTAACGTAGATTCAATTAACTTACATAGATAAGTCATGTGTCTATAAAAATATGTCTTTATTAAAAAGCTAGAAATAAAAATTAATTGATGCAATGTTTTTTATTTAATTTGTACACTCTAATTAGTTCATATTTACTTTCTAAAGCCACGAATACTGATTAAATTTTTGTCATATATTTATATATTGTAATGTAATATGAAATAGACGGGGAATGATTACTTGTTAAATAAATAATTGGCACAAGGTTGTGTATAAAATTCGTCATGCAGGCATCAACCAATGTTTACAAATATCATTAAATATTTTACAAATGTCTTTGTAATGACAACATACTGTATGGTCTACATACATTCAGCCTCAGTTAGTTATTTATGACTTTATTATAAATATCAAGACTAAAATATTAGATGTCAATATCATACTAACTACTACTAAGCCATGCATCTAGTCCAATTGGAAATGTGGTTATGATTAATTAACTGCCGATTGCATTATGTATAAAACGAAATAACTTTATACATTTACAAACTACATTATTTAATAGGTTCCACTATTTACAGGATTGTTAAAATTGATAATACAATAGACACTTGACTGCTTTTCTGGCTTTTGTACTGCCCTGTCTGAAAACCTTACAAATGTGCTTGGAACATGAGTACATTTCTGTCACTTTTGAAGATAAATTTCAGTCAATCACTAAAGAACATTCGTCTTTAATTAAAGCATCGAACGATTTCAAGATTTTTACGTAGTTTTCCACTTCTAAAGTGTCTGAAGTAGATTCAGGATCAAGCCCTGGTTTATAATAGGTCCCGAATACTAAAAACCAACATGCTTTGTAGTACCAAAGCCAATCATTCAAAGTATTCTTTCGAATTATTTTTCTAAGAAACCGTTCTGCAAGGTCATTTCTATTCATTTCCGCAATAAGTTTCAATGTTTGAATTAACGCCCAGCACTTCAGTGTGGACGAACCTTCCCCAAAATGATAAATCTCATAACACAAGGCTAATAATTTGGTGGGGTTTTCCTCCTTGCAGAGTATCTTTAATATCTGCAGTAGTAAAATACATGGATGACCAGATTCTCGGGGGTCATCTAATTCCATACATCGTCCCTTAAAAACTATATCTAATATCTGCCGAAGTATAATATATGGATTTTCAGACTCTCGGGGGTCGTTTAAATTCATACAACTACCATAGTAAAAGTAGGCTGCAATGGCGATATTGATATCGTCCAAATGGACAACTGTCGATTGCACCTTCTCAAATAATAATTTATTCTGATTTCCATTTGACGGTATCAAATTTTCGATATCGAGAGATTGACATAATATTTCACGTGTCTTTTCCTTTTCCTGCTTCTTAAGAAATGATTTTACAACTTGTTTGATTGCAAAGAATGTGTCAGGTTTATTAATTAAACCTTTCCTTTGGTTATCAATGATATTACTTCCGATAGTCATGATTTCCTCAACTGGTGCTAACTGTAATATTTGTTTAAGTATTGGGAAATATAGTCCATACTTTTGCAAACGCAAGAACAGAGGAATAACACCATTCCAATATCCAATATCTGCAAAATTATAATCCCAGTGAATGCGATGGACTTCATCCAACACAGCACGGTTTACTATGCTGTATAGGATTGTTTTAACCAACTCCATATCCTTCTCAGTGTTTGCTAATCCTTCCAGAGCATCAATCAACTCTATTTCTACACTGTTGCGAAATTTGGTCCATAAAACTTTACAAATTTGCCCGAGTGACCAGATTCCTTCGTAGCTATTAACCAAACCATTCCTAACTGATTCAGTTATTTCTGTGTACATCGACAACAAATCATCTTCATTCCTAACTGAGTCAGTAATTTCTGTGTGCAATACCAACAATATATCTTCTGTATATGTAAGTTCTTCAGTAGGTGAATCTATTGTTTGGATAACTCTGAGTATCAAATCTTTATTAATGAGATCTGAATCTAATTTAGTTAAAATATCAGACGGCATATCTTTGTCCCAACCCATTGCAATGTTGGCTATTGCAAATAAATCTAAATAACAAATTGCTTTTGACTCATAAAATAAATTATCCATCGTCTCCATCGTCGACCTTGATTCCCGTGAATATAGACGGTTTAGTAAATAACTCAAAGTACAGTCATCAACTATGTGATTGTAATTATTGCTAATAAAATTTTGGACAGATGACGGATAACCCAAACGATGCTTGATAGAATGCCAAATTGTTATTAATTCACTGGGATGTTGCATTAGGCACGACATCTCTGATTGTATTTCATTAAATCGACCAATATCCTCATTCCGTTTAAAAAATTGTGAAATTGCCGTCAACATTGAGAAAGTGAACTGTTGATCATAATATTCATTGAAATCGTAAAAATTTATAACAGATTCTTTGAGTTCTATGATAAGATCAGTCATATCTATAGGCACGCGTCCAGTAAGTAATGATTCCATAATTGAACGGAACCAACTTTGGAATACTTGCGTGTCGGTAAGCCCATCATCCATCACGTCAACTAAAAACCCAATAGAAATCTGGATTGGAATTTCGTAAAGATTAAAACATCTTCCAACTTCTTCTCTTAAAGATCTCGTAAGCAAATGATCTAATCCATACCTCCGTCTGACATAATGATTTATTGTATGGAAATCTTCTAGCATTGTCCTGGAGTGGACTAAAATATCATATTTAGACTTTAGTGCAAGATGAATGTTTAAACCATGAGTTTCCAATGCCTCGTAGAACTTTTTTTTATAAATTTCTAAATCACTCGGGCAACTCTGCTCATCATCGACATCTAAATTCCAACATTTAGTGAACAACTCTACAACTAAAGTTTTATTGGTTTGCGCAAGTTTATCTACATTATCATGGTCCAAAAACCATATATAATCAAAAAAGAAGAACAATCTTCGTATGATTTCCTTATCCATCTCAGTATCTCTACATAACAGCATAAAATCCCTAATCAATCTGTGAGACGATATATTGTAACCCCAAACATCCCAATCTACTCGACACATGGAGTAAGCTTCGATTAACCTAATTGCCTCTTTGATCTCCTCGGAATCTAGTCTACTTTGGTCTGATTGTGATCCGATGCAAGTTTTGTGTGGCATGTTGTCATCTTCATAAAACCAAACTAATTGAGACAAATTCACTCCATTTGCATTAAAATACGGTAACGTCTGCAAAATATTTACAGCCAGCAAACCAGTCCTGCCATTCATTTGCTTAATATTATCCAAAATCATACGCCAAGTTGCAAATGTGGTTGAATTGTAATTGTCATCAATGCTCAATGCAGAATCCATCAACTTCTCTTTTTGTTTGTCAAATAATTCAAGATATTCCAACACACTAAAATTCTGCTCAAAGGGATCACACCGTTTTTGTTTTATAAAGGAAATGGCCTGTTGAACAATCAACGGGAAATGATCTAAAGTGTCACATAATTTAGTTGCTTCAGATAACGAAATCCTCGACTCTAATCCATTTGTGACCATTTGGACAGCTTCACCTTGTTCTAGCATTTTTAATTCTATATTCCTCCCCTCAATCTGCAACACTGACTTATTCCTCGTTGTTACAATTATTAATGGAACATTGTTCAGCAACGGTTTGCAACCTTTAATGAGTTTCACGACCAAACTATTACTCTTGTCAACGTTGTCAACTATTATTAGAATAGGCCTATGCTTAAGTTTACTGTTGTAAACCTTCACAAAACCCTCAACTACATCCGAATCCAATTCCAATTTCAGGGAAACTGCTAATCGTTTAATAGAATTCTTGAAACTTTCTTCACTATCTCCTTGGATCCAAATGCAATTCCCTCGCACATCTTTCAGGAAGGTAATTCCAAATTTCCTGACTAACTCTGACTTACCGACGCCACCAAGACCACTGACCACAACCAGCTTCGCCTTTTGTTGGTAAAAGGTGTCCAACATTTCTAGTTCAGTTTTTCTTCCTACGAAATTATCCGTAGGTTCACACAAGTCGAATGAGATGGGGGTGTCATCTTCGGAATTGGTCGTCCCTGATTGATTATTAGAAGCGGTGGATGTCATATTAACGATTTTACATGACAAACCATATTGATTAGTCAATGCCTCTGCAATTGTCATAAATGTATGTAAGCACTAGTATGATTTCACTTTGTAGGCTGAACATATCACTTACCAGCTACAAATACGAAGTTTTCTGAAATTAAATATTCATGAAGCCTCCTAACATTTGCCTCACTCCCAAGGGCCATGACCCATTCACTTAGCATCTCAATTAGAATGTCGTCTATCCTTATTGTACCGTTCTTGAACAACGTATCCCAATGTATAAACTTTGTTGAAGGTTGTTGCAACGAATAGTAAAATCTTCTCCAATTTTTTATGAATTCTGAATCAGTCACAAGAATTTTCACGACATCTTGCAGATAGACAGTCGATCCACCTGTAATTAGTAATATATCGTCGTTTTCAACCTTCTGAGTTCCATTTGGCATTGACATTGAATATTGTTTAGGATTGCAATAACAGATTTTTAAAAATTACCCAAACATTTTGCCTTTCTTGAAGGTTCTGGAACTTCCCCAACGTTGGTAGCCATTTTGAGAAATCACTTCACTACAGCATTCACAAATTCAGTCAGACCAAATACTAATATCGCCAACAGTTTAATATATTTCAGAAAAATCAATGACGTGGAATTATAGAAATGCGCAGTTTCATCCACACAACCAACGCCCAACCCAACGGTTGATTCTGTACAATCATTTCATTTCAAGATAAGGCAGACGCTACACCAGTGCATGTCATCATCATCAAACAATTATTTGATAAGATTGCAGAGAACAATGATGGGGTCAGTCATGAGCCATGTGATACAATTTGTATTACCATCCATTTATTAGCCCGTGTGGGTGGGTTTATTACAACCCATAAGTAGTCAAAAACTTCCCACTGTTATATTTATTTTGAATTATTACAAACCAAACCACGCACTAATTCCATTTGATTTTTTGCAACCAAGTACATGTTTTCTTGCTCATTCGACAAGGTATTTGATGTTATGAACAATAAATGCGAGATTAAGTTTATGCACCAATTAAGTCTAGACGTAAAAAATACACATTTAACGCCATAATGTTTTATTGTTCCAAAATCAGTGAGAATCGATTACACTCTGAAAGCAAAGGCCACAGTAATATTCCTGTTGTTAGCAATTATTATGCAAACCGTTTCAATGCACACCAGATATCTTGATTTCTCCATCTTTCCATCAGTCCCTCATTTGCAACATATTGAACAGGATGGACAAACAATCACAAAGAATTCGTCTTCCTATTCAAAAGTTTTGTGAAAAAGCCTTCATCACAAAATCCAACAGGATTGTAGAATGCATGGATAGTTTATTTCAAGATTGTTGTGGCGACGGCCTTTACAATCACGGTTTTACAATACTTGTAATAACTTAACCTTAGTCTAGAGTTAAATAAAATTAACTAAATCTACTTAACATTACTTATCCAAGTTGCATTTATTTCATTTCAATGATTGATTTAAAAAACAGGTAGATATCCATCACTGTCAGAGTTTACTTTTGTAAAGAAGGCAGAATAGTTGGACATTGTTATTAGTACCTGATATTTACATACAATTTTTCTTTTACACTTTTATACTTTTCAGAAATACACATAATATGATATATATCTTCCTCTTCCATAGCATCACAATCTATACAGTACGTATTTTCTGTTGCATCGTAAAAAAGTTTAGGTTTTGCTAATTTAACCGTATTACTACAAGTAAATTGAGATAAGTTGGCCCAGCATTGAACAATTAATCTTACAATTCTCCAAGAATGTAGAGTAGAATAGAGGTGGGAAGGAGATTTCCGGGTGTTATTTTGTAGGGTTATTAACTTACCTAATTGGAGGCGGGTTTGCTATCTTTTAAGCCGTTTAAATAATAAAGTCCCCGTTTTACTAACCCTTTGGCAATAAAATATTTGTAGTATTTTCCCTTACAAATAAGTTTCTTACCAGAAAATGATGGCAAATGGCATTAAAATCCAATAACGTAGAATCAAATAACCTACTTAAATTATACAAGTCGAATATATTAAGAAATCAAAAGTACAAGCTAGAAATTAAAATTAATTGATGACTGCAATGTGTTTTATTTCACACCGCACTTTAACGAAGGAGTTCATAATTACTCTCTTTTCTTGAAGAATACTGATTTTTAGATTATATATTTATGAACTGCAATAGACGGGGAATTATGTATAATTAATTGTAACAAAAAGATGTGTTTAATATTCACATTGGACGTGTCATCTGCAATGTATCCATTTCATTAAATTAAATGTCTTTGTAATGACTGAATACTGTATAATGCTTTATAAATTCAACCTCAGTTATTGATTTCTAACTTGATTATCAACATAAATATCATACTGCAATATCACACTAAATATATAAACTACTTTGAGTATCCATCGAGTCCAATTGGGAATGTGGTTATGCTTAATTGACTGACAAATTTATTGTGTATGAAAACAGAAAAACTTTAAATATTTACAAACTACATCATTTTATGGGTTAAATCATTTACGGGGTTGTTAATATTGATAACACAGTAAACAACTTAACCGTCTTTCATGAACCGCCCCGCTTATAAACCTGACAAATGTATTTAGAATATGCGTGCATACATTACTGTCACTTATAAAAATGTTAATTTTAGTCATTCAATAAAGAAAATTTGTCTTTAATTAAAGCATCGTACGATTTTAAAATTTTCACGCATTCTTCCACTTTGAAATTGTTTGAAGTAGATTCAGTATCAAGTCCTGCTTTATAATGGGCCCCCAAGATTAGAAAAAAACAGGCCTTGTAGTAACAAACCCAACTACAACACTTTTTAATTATTTTTTTAAGAAAGGGTTCTGCAAGATCACTTCTATTCATTTCCACAATACGTTTCAATATTTGAATTAAGGACCAGCACTCTAGTGTGGAATCATAACATTGGAAATGATAAATCTCATAACACAAGGCTAATAATTTTGTGGGGTTTTGCTCCTTGCAAAGTATCTTTAATATCTGCTGAAGTAAAATACATGGATAACCAAATTCTCGTGGGTCAACTAATTCCATACGTTCACGGAAGTAAAAGTATGCTGCAATGGCGATATTGATATCGTCCAAATGGACAACTGCCGATTGCACCTTCTCAAATAATAATTTCTTCGGATTTCCATCCGACGGTATCAAATTTTCGATATCGAGACATTGACATAATATTACAAGTGCCTTTTCCTTTTCCTTCTTTTTAAGAAATGATTTTACAACTTGTTTAATTGCAAGGAATGTGTCAGGTTTATTAATTAAACCTTTCCTTTGGTTATCAATGATGTCACTTCCGATAGTCACGATTTGTTTTACTGAAGCTAAATGTAATATTTGTTTAAGCATTGGGAAGTATAGGCCATACTTTTGCAAACGCAAGAACAGAGGAATAACATCACTCCAAAATATCTTATCCGTAACATCTCTCATATAATCCAATTCATCGCATATAAGATGGTCTATTATGCTGTATAGGATTGTTTTAAACAAGTTCTTTTCCTTCTCAGTGTTTGCTAATCCTTCCATCCATCAACTCTATAGGCTTGTCAAGATTGAAGTATAAAGCTTTACAAATTTGCCCAAGTGACCAGATTCCTTCGTAACTATTAACCAAACCATTCCTAACGGATTCAGTTATTTCTATGGAAAGTGACAACAAAGCTTCTGTATCTAATGCCATTATTGTTTGGACAACTCTGAGTATCAAGTCTTTATCAATGAGATATGACTCGAACTTACTTAAAAGATCAGACCGTATATCTTTGTCACTACCCATTGCAATGGTAACAATCGCAAATAAATCCAAATAACAAATTCCTTTTGACTCATGAAATAAATTATCCACCGTCTCTAGCACGTCCCATGATTCCCGTGAACGCTTTAGTAAATCCTTCAATTTAGAGTCACCATAATAATTGGGAATAAAAGCCTCAAGAGATGACCGGTAACCCAAACGATGCTTTATAAAATGCCAAATTGTTATTAATTCACTGGGATGTTGCATTAGGCACGACATTTCAGATTGAATTTGCTTACACCGATCAATATCATCATTCCGTTTAAAGAATTGTGAAATCGCTGTCAAAATTGAGAAAGTGAACTGTTTACCATAATCTCATTGAAATCGTAACAATTTGTAACAGATTCTTTAAGTTCCATGACAAGATTAGTCATTTCTATAGTCACGCGTCCATTAAGTAATGATTGAATAATTGAACGGATCCAGTATGTCCAATCTAACCTATCGGTAACCCCATCATCGATCACATCAACTAAAAATCCAATAGAAATATCGATTCCGTTAATCTCAAGTATTTCACGTAGGAATTTGTTAACTTCCTCCCTTAAAGATCTCGACAGGAAATGATCTATTCCATACCTCCGTCTGACATATTGATTTATTGAATGGAAATCTTCTAGCATTTTCCTGGAGTGGAATAAACCATATGCAGACTTTATTGCAAAATGAATGTTTAAACCATTACTTTCCAATGCCTCGTAGAACTTTTTTTTATAAATTTCTAAATCACTCGGACAACTCTGCTGCTCATCGCCATCTAAATTCCAATATTTAGTGAACAACTCTACAACTAAAGTTTTATAGGTTTGCGCAAGTTTATCTACATTATCTTTGTCCCATAACCATTCTCCTACGAAGAACAGTCTTCGTATGATTTCCTTATCCATCTCAGTATCTCTACATAACAGCATAAAATCCCTAATCAATCTGTGAGACGATATATTGTAATCCCTTAAATCCCCATCTAGTCCAGTATTGACACTACTATCTATGAACTACTATCTGTGAACCATGACCCAATGACCCAACATCTCAATGAGAATCTGGTCTACCCTCATTGTATTGTTATTGAATGACCTTTCCCACTGTACAAATTTTGGTGAAGGTTGTTCCAACGAATAATAAAACTTTTGCCAGTTGTTTATGAATACGGTATCCCTCACAAGAATTTTAACAATGTTTTGCAAATCCACAATCGATTCATCTATATACAATCAATAGCAATAAATTACTTTTTAAACTTTTTTCTTCATTCCACCCAGCACTGCATATTATTTATGAATGTAAATTGAGTTTTGCTAAAAATTACCACAACATTTGGCCTTTTTTGAGGGTCCTGGAACTTCCTCATCTTTGGTAGCCATTTTTAGAAATCAGTTCACCACCACATTTACAAATCCACAACGAATACTAATAACAGAAACCGTGCAATATATTACAGAGAAAATGGCGACTGAAGTGGAAGACGTGGAAGTAATGACGATGCAAAATCATTCACACAAGTAATAGCCAATGCCCAAACCAAACGGTTGATTCTGTTCAATGATATCATTTCAAGATTAGTCAGACACTGCACCAGTATTATGTACATGTCATCCTTAATCAAACAGTTGATAACATTGCAGAGAACAATGATGGGACAAGTCATCCTTCAGCAAAGAGATACAATTTCTATTACCATCCACTTATTAGCCATTTGTAGCAGATGGCCACACAAAATATTTTTTGGCGTTGCGTTGCTAATTTCGGAAATCACTAATTATTTGGTTACGCAAAACGAAATGAGCACAGACAGACTATGACCGCAACTGAAATGTCCAAACTTTACGAAATTCATTATTAAACATTTTTATCACATCAAGATCTTGCATATCACCTCCAGTAATTATGAATGATGATCCTTCTTCCGATTCTTTATTCTTATACGCGTTTTGTAGTATGCAATTTGCTCAGATTCTTTAACTGACTGGTTAAAATTGTTGTCATACAATTTGCGTTTACTTTTATTATCCTGATTCATGACTTATTGACAAATAAAAGTACGTAAGTTGGTACGCTTGTAATTCATAAAGTGATACACTTGACCGTACTCTCAGTTCTTTTGCTATCTTCTCGAGAAAATGTCAAAAGCTTCTGAAAACTGCGATTGATTGATGGCTTTGTTTCGTCATTCATTATCTCCAAGCATGATCGTCATGTGCTTTTCCCCCTCCTTGGGTATTAATGTTGTACTAAATGCCTTTTTATTAGCAATACACACATTGTTGCTTACGAGTTGACAACCAACTGATGATGTTTGTTTTGTACGTGTGATTTTTCAGTGTGTGGTTTGTTTCATTTTCGTTATAGTACTGCATGTCGTCATCATGCAAATATGTGTATCAGTGTGAAGGCAATAAATTCAAGAAAGAGGTAGTGGGGACAGCGTGACAAAACTCAAAAAACTTGCGTGAGGTACGACAAAGGCTTGGGACGAGGATTGACACGACCCGTGTTGACAGCGGTTAACGACAACCGACATGACAGTGGTTGGGGTCAAGAATGATGGAATTTTTATTAAGCCTATTTTGTATGGCCATTAATAATTCCAATTAATTTACAACGTGGTAACATTCCAAAAATTATGTTCCTTTGTTGAAACCAGTGCATGCCCCATATAAATGTTAAGTTAGATAAGCAAAAATAAATACTTGACGGATGGGACAAAACCATTTCCTTGGTATTCAACTGGACAATAATGCGAATAACAGGGAAATTTACTGTTGCCCACCTTTGATAATCTGTGTAAGCACTTTTTTCAAGAAGCAAATTTGTATCGCCGGACGGAAATTTATGAAATAAACGTGTCATTCATTAACTCGTTATTTGTACAGTCAGATTTACTATTTCATTCTTCAAATGTCCATTTATTAGTGACCCTTGTGATTGAATCTGATTTAGTGTATATAATTTTATGGAGCATTATTATCGTTACACAAGACAGACTGTCTCCCACTACAATTCTCTGGATTCATTTCATATCTTGCCCTGACTTCTGGCTCACTCCCATCAGTAAACAGTCTTCGCAACGCTACACAGTTGTCGATAATAGTGGCGTGAAATGGACCTCGCTGACCTTCTGGGTACCATTTGGTTATTGGTTCGAAGGTGTTACCTACCACGTCATAATGAACCCATGTAGTTAAATCTCTAGACCCACTTGTCCAAAAACTAGTCGCCTTTGGCCTTCCTAAATGTGTATTAATAACATGCTGGGTTGTAATCGTGGGTGACATCAATCTAATGATTAAGCTATCATACCAGCCTCCTTGATTTTCTTTAAAGCGCAGTGATACCGATCTTCGGTATTGATGTTGGCCAAATAATACCCTGGACCTTGCCCCGGACATTGTCCCCCTCCTTCAAATTTGGTAAACTAAAACAAACGACAATTAGAGAATGAATATAATCAACAATGTATATCAAGAATGCAGTACTTACGCTTCCAAGAATGATTTTCATATTGCAAGGTCCAGTGGGTTCGGGATTTTCTTCATCGTCCCTAATCGCTTTCTTGTTTTCTATATAAAAATTATTGGACCAATAATTGCGGTATGCGTAGAGTATTTTACATACTTTTGATGTTTCCGGTTTGACCAATACTGCAGTTTAAGGAAGGGGTTTTGCCTGCGTCTACGCCAGCCCAGACCCAACAGGAAATCGCAAACACCACCACGACGAGGAGAGAGGAGTTCTTCATTTTACAGAATGAGGCTAATCGACAAAGAGCCTTCCTTTTTACCCTACAGAAAAGAACCAATCCATTGTTCTTTTTAATGTGTCCCGTAGTTGAACACTAGTTTGTAATTAATGATGTAATTTCAATTGTTGTTGGTAAGCGTTTGCATTTATAACCTCAAATAGCCCGAAACATATTAATCTGCACAAAGGTATTCACCGATAATCAATATCAAAACTATCATTGTACTAAAAGATGAATATTTCTGAATATATAAATTCCAGACCTGTATAGACCAAATTCGGAAAGTCGTAAGGGTAAAACTATGCTGCGGTGCAATCGTCCTTTAAATTTTTTTATAGTTTTCTCTTTTTCCTACCATTTCCATCCAAATCTTTTCCATTCATCCATGCATCAGACCAGGTCAGATCTGGCAATCAACGGATATTTTTTCTGGATCCATTTCAACTGAATTTACAGGCAAACACCGCAATTTCCATTTTACTGTGGAAGGGAGGGGTGTTTTCCGATAGCTACAGAGTTATCCGAGTAGGGATACACAACTTGGTTCCACTTGATTGTTTTAAAAGCGCCTTCAAGCAACGTGTACATCACGCCCAACTAAGGACAAGACACTTGAATGTAAGGAAATGAAATGTAAAGATAAATTTAAGGAATATTGTCATCAAGTAAAACGCTGTCTCAATTTTCTTCCCGTGGTCCACTTTTCCATCATACTTTCATTGATTTTTGTCACAAATTTTGATAGCGTGCATAAGCTTGATTGGAAGAAGAATCGTGTAATAAAACATGTTAATCTGCAAAGCCGTCGTCATACTTGAATGAGATTGCATTCCAAGGCTTAATTCCTTCCATTTTGTTTAAGAAAACTTGAACCACTGAAATAAATTTCAAGTTACTTTCCCATTTCCCTGTCTTCATTTTCATCAGAGAATTATTACCAAATTAATTGTTTAAATGTTCCATTGTTGATTTCTTCCTTGCAAAACAATTAAACCACGTCTTTGATTTGTCATGCATTAGTCGCACATTTCATATTACATTAAAAGTTTAAAAAAATTCACGTGCGAGAATTCCATTGTTGATATTACAAATCTATTGGCTCAAGTTGGTCAAGTATTAGTTGATTTTTGAGACATGCATTACTGAAGCAGTCCGATATTTTAATTCAGTATACAAAAAAAATTGTTGAAAGAAATGAGCAGTTTGATTATCGATGGATATGCATTGCATACCTGTGGATCATCCTCAAACAATTATTTGATAAGATTGCAGAAAACAATGATGGGATCAGTCATGAGCTATGGTATACATACAATTTTTATTACCATCCATTTATTAGCCATCTGCAGCAGATGGTTACAAAATAATCCTAAAAGGATATTCCTTGGCGTTGATAAAACAACAAACAATTTGTTTATTCGCAGGAAAATGAACGCAGACCACGGCCGAAAGGTTAGGAACCCACATCCGTGATCAGCTTGATGGCCAACTTTAATTACCACAGAATATTGCAAGCTCCATAAAAAATATAAAGATTCATTCCGCAAATACAAAATACGGACAAGGCTGTATGTAATACACCTTATCAAATTTGATGTTATTAATTTTATTTCGTATGTATTTCAACATCATTATTAACTCGGCATCATAAGAAAGTGTCGGAAATAAAAACTCGAAAATGAAACGTGTTTACAATTTTAGCTTGAAATCGTAATGACGTATATAATGACTATACTATCATAGTCACTACACGATATAATTGCCAGTCATTTTTATGTTTTCAATTAAATTGCAAACAATTAAGCGTGTAGCTTGAAAATTAATGCGTTAAAATTATAAACCCCATGTAATAAAATTCCAAACCAAACATGTAACCCAGAAGCTTATACACAACAAAACAGAGAGTATTCAATAAAAGACCAAGTTTAATAATCTGAAAATATTTTGTTAATACACCAAACAATTACCATGCAAACCAGGAATTCCAGATAGATCTATAAATGGGAATTGAAAATAGGCGGAAACACAATAATAACGTATTCGGAAATTAGAAAAGTAACACGTCTAAATTTTGACCAATTTCGCCGTGGAAATTTGTATAGTTTTTTGTGGTTTTCTTTGAATTTTCAAAACTTTTCAAAAATTAAACTGACAGAAAATTAGACGTGTTAGTTTTCGATTCACGACCTAAATTCTTAGTAAATTGTAGTTGTCTAAATAACTTCAAGTTCAATGTCTTGTCACTTATCTAAATTCTATTAGTTTTAAACTTATCTAATTAATTGATTATTAATTAATTA